>JARQWZ010006518.1:0-47500 GCA_033150135.1 Gobio occitaniae
CAAATTTCGCCTCTTAATTATTCAAGTTGAGGAAAACTGAAAGCAGTTTATGTAACTTAAAAAAAATGACATAATCAGGCCGTAGGCTATATGCAACATGTTTATTAGCCTAACTTTCAAATAGACGGGGAAAAAAAAAAACATGAACGTCCGATTGGCGTCAATGTCAATCAACCAATTTTTTTTACTATGGTTTCACATTTCATAGTTTAACAAACCAACCCCCCTTCCCCACATAAAATATCCGAATATAGCATTGTTTTTACTCAAGCAAATTTAATTATAAACTCAGTATGTCTCATTTAGTTGGTAACATTTAAATTGGCCACCGTGTGAAATGACTCCTTGTCAAATGAACTTGAACAAACAAATGACATTCTCAAATTATTCGACCCTCTTGTGAATCCGTTGTGTCGTCCTGCCTTTTCGCAGCGCGAACAGAAAATTTTCGTTACCATCAACTACCTCACATCTTAGCCATGGGAACTTGTCACTCCATTCCGACCGATACGCCCTACACTTCGGCTTTTTCTCCGGTGGTGGCAGAGCTGTCTGGCTCTGATCGCCGGACTGCTGCAGACGCACCGCTCCTGGAACGGACTGACGGACAGCATCCGCGTGCAGTGTGAAAGCGGTAATCCGTTATCATGGGTACGGAAAAAAATACGCACCGCATACGCACCTGCAAACGGAGTATGTGTGAAACGGACGTTAGGAGTACCTGATTCAGTATCCTCCTTCGCGTCTGCTCATTGAAAAAAACTTTTAGTCTGCCTGGGCCTGGCCATATTTGAAACGTCTCTCTATAGTTCGTGGTTTAGGTCTATTTTTATAGCCGTTAGGCGTGCGCTCTATTTGAAATGCAACATGCGATGTTGTTTAAAAACTTTCAAACGGTCTATTCAGATTGTGTTAGGGGCGCGGGGCCGGGATTATTAGGCAGTTTTAATCTGACAATTTGACCGAAAAGATTTAATTTTGTCGGACATTACATTTTTTTCCCGGCCAATGTCCGGTAATTACCGGACAACGGAAACCCTGCTTTCGGGCATGACCAAAAGAGATGTCCCAAGGTGCCTTCAGCATATTCACACTTGTTACAGATAGAGGAGGTGGAAGGATAGAATTTGCTAAATTTAGTCTTAGAATAATGAAGTCTATGTACTACTTTATATTGAATTAGTTGATGTCTTGAGTTGATAGAACATGTACTTATGATCTTAATAGACCTAACCCAGTCTTCATCAGGTATCTGAATAACTAAATCCTTTTCCCAGGAATCTTTCAGTAGTGTAGATATGTTGAGCTGATTGGTGAAAATATCCATAAAACGAGAAATCAGATTAGGGGCATCAGGAGAGGCAGAAAGTAATTTGTATATTTCATTTTCATCTGTAAGTAGTTCAAAGTGTGGAATAGATTTACGAACATAATTTCTCAGCTGAAGGTATCGAAAAAAAATGTGATGCTGGAAGATCAAATTTATCTTTCAGTTGGGAAAATGTGGGGAATTTACCGTCTACGTACATATCTTTCACTGTAACCATTCCTCTACTGGACCAAGATGAAAATGTGGAATCTGTAAGTGATGGCTTAAAGGCGTGGTTATAAGCGACAGGGGTAGATAATGCAGTGAGCGGCAAATTGGACGCTTTACGAATCTGGTGCCATATTTTAAAAGAACTACAAAGTATAAAATTTGTGTTGGCCACTGTTATGGGTGGCGCGGGTGCCGCAAAAAGCAGAGAAGAGAGAGAGTAATTAGTAGCACTTTGTTCGATGGCAAGCCAGGATGGAATGTCGCCTAAAGGCCCCACACAAAGAGATTTTTTCCAATATGATAAGGCTCTACAGTTTGCGGCCCAGTAGTAATGCTGGAAGTTGGGCAGACCTAATCCGCCCAAGGACCTCAGTTTACATACATGTAGTTTAGAAATACGGTGCGCTTTAAAGCCCCATACAAATGGTAATATAATCGAATCCAGGGCTTTAAAGAAAGATTTAGGCAGGAAAATTGGCAGGTTTTGGAAAAGGTATAGAAATCTGGGCAGTGTCACCATCTTGATTGCATTCACATGTCCTATCATAGACAATGAGAAGGTCCTCCAGCTTTCTATATTACGTTTCAAGCTCTCTAGCATGGCTAAGTAGTTCAATTTATATATATCCTTGGTATTTTTCGGTATCATGACCCCAAGATATTTCAGATTATCCGTTGCGATTTTAGAAGGTAGATTTTGAATGAAGCCTGGGTCAATGTTGTCAGTTACAGACATGAATTCGCTCTTTTGCCAATTTACAGTGTAACCAGAGAATTTTCCAAAGCTCTCCAGTAAATCTAGGGTGGGACGGACCGCTCTGGATCAACAAGATAAAGAATAATGTCATCGGCGTATAAGGATATATGATGATTTACTTGGCCTATGATGGGGGATAGGATAAGTGGGTTATTCCTTATGGCCGCAGCGAGGGGTTCTATAGCGATGGCGAAAAGTAAGGGCGAGAGTGGACACCCTTGTCTAGTGCCTCTGTACAGGGAGAATTGGGGGGATTTATCAAAATTAGTAAGTGCTGAGGCCTTGGGCTTAGCGTAAAGCATTTTTCACCCAAAGAGTGAATGATTCTCCTAGCCCGAACTCCTGGAGCGCTGAAATGATGTAATTCCATTCAATTTGGACATTTACGAAAAGCCACGCACCACCTGCGCACGTTCTCGTGAATGCCGGAGAAAAGAACCAGACCATTAGGCGATTCAGTGTGGCCACCTGACCCAAACGCCTGGCCATACACTCTAAAAAAAAAAAGGTTCTATATGGCACCAAAAATGGTTCTTGGCTCGTAATCTTAGGGGAACCTTTTTTTAGTGCTATATAGCACCAATTTTGGTGCTTCAGTGGTTCTTCAGCGGTTCTTCAGTGGTTCTTCAGTGGTTCTTCAGCGGTTCTTCAGAGGTTCTTCACCGGTTCTTTGACTAAGGTGCTATATAGCACCGCTAAAGAACCACTGAAGCACCAAAATTGGTGCTATATAGCGCTAAAAAAGGTTCCCCTATGATTACGAGCCTTTTTTTTTTAGAGTGTAGGATTAGAATGAGCCGCCTGGAAAACCGCCCCAGTGGCAGGTAGTGAACCAAGGTATTGGCGTGGAGAGAGAGGGGAAATGGGACCGGAGGCTGGAGGGGCTCTGCACCCCTAGATGGCGGTCAAGAGCCCGAGGCTCCATTTGGGAATCCCCCGAACCTTCCTCGAGCCGGACCCCGGGACTGGAATCCTCCCCTTGTACGGGGAGCCGGAAAGGGCCTATGGGGAGAAGGGGAAGAAGAAGAAGAAGAAGGGGAGGGGAGAGAGAAGCCGCTGGCAGGGGTTCGTCGATCCCTGGGCACGCCACCATTTGGTCCTCCGCCAGCTTGATGTCTTTGTCACTGTGGCACTGGACCTTTTGCTTGGTCTTCCTGGGCAACCACGCAATAAACTGCTCCAGTGCCACTCGATCCACGATCTGGGGCCATCTGCGGTAGGCGTACAGGAGCTGCTGGGCCATCACGAAGGGCCGGGTGTTCTCCCCTAGTGTCAGCGAACGGAACCGCTGACGATGTTGTTCGGGGGAGAGCCCGACCCGCTGGAGGATGGCCCGTCACAGGTCATCATAGACCAGGAGGTTCTGGACTGGAAGTTGTTGGGCCACTATCTGCGCCTCACCGGACAGCAGCAGGATGAGGCGCACCGGCCAGTCCAGTCGCTGCCACCCACATGCCTCAGCGGACCGCTTGAACAGATCCAGAAACGCTTCCGGATCATCTTGTGGTCCCATCTTCGTGAGCTGCATGTGAGTGGCTGTGGCCGGGGTTGATGTTGTTTTCCCGGCTGGAACCTCCCGATCAATGCAGCTCTGGAACAGCCTGCGGTCCTGCTGCTGGGCCAGGAAGAGTACCTGGAAACGTCGCTCCTGCTCTTCCCTTATCTCCAGCATCGACTGGTGTTGTTCCTTATGCAGGCCTGCGAGTGCCTGGATGATGTCCGCAAATGACGTTGCTGACGGCGTTTGCATGGCGGCGGCTCTGGTCTTCTTCCTCCCGGGTTTCAGCACCAATGTAACAAAGTTTGTATAAGGTAAGGAAGAAGACAAGGGGTCGGCTTACTGGGACACGAACTCAGGTTTATTTGTCGTATATCTCAGATCACAAAACAACGTGCACATCACACAAAACAGCTCTCTTGTCCCATGTCCCAGTGCATGGGCGTAGATTACGCGGGGGACGGAGGGGACATGTCCCCCGCACTTTTAATAAAACGTACATTCGTCCCCCGCACTTTTACCGGGTTGCACCGGTCCTAGTCGACCCGCTCCGTGCGGGATTCGAACCGGCGTCTAGTCGCACCGCTCTTACTGGCCTACGTCTGTTACACAAGCAAGTTCGTTTACGTAGAAGCCAACGTAAATAAATCTAGATTTAAATTCAAAGACACAAAATAATCTATACATGACCTGTTATTTTATTTGTATCCAAAAACGAGGCTATCTGAACACTATGGAGTGCTAACACTCTCGTGCAACACTCCAATTCATACTCGAAGCCATAGGGCGCGCTCACAAAGAAAAAACAAAACTGTTTCGTAGAAGTAAAACCCTGTCACGTTCCAAAGGCATTCAGCGCTGTAGCAGCAGCTGCATAAAAATCATCGCTATGACTGATGAAACGTGACAACAAACACGATTGCGACAATAGCCTATGGTTTGTGGTTTTCCAGCCATCTCAAGGTATTTATTGACAATAAAGAATATGAATAATGCAGTGCTAACTGACAGCCTTTTTAGTATCTTCTGCTTGCCAAGGCTGCATTTATTTAATAAAAAATACAGTTAAAACATTAATATTGCGAAATATATTCACATATATATTCACAGATGTTTTAATTTGTAATGATATAGTAAAGTGTAATTTATTCCTGTGATCAAAGTTGAATTTTCAGCATCATTACTCCAGTCTTCAGTATCACATGATCCTTCTGAAATCATTCTAATATGATCATTTGATGAAAAGGAAACATTTAGGATTATAATCATTGTAGAAAACAGCTGTGGAAACCATGATGCATTTTATTTTTCAGGATTTTTTAATGAATAGAAAGTTAAATGAACAGCATTTATTTGCATTGAATAAAGCATGGATAAATCTTTTGTTATATTATAAATGCCACTTGATCAATTTAAAGCATGTTTGATAAATAAAAGTATTAATTTCTCTCTTCTTTATCTTACCACAAATGTTTGAATAGTTTCATGATTTCCACAAAAATTAAGCAGCACAACTGTTTTCAGCATTGATAATAATCATAAATGTTTCTTGAGCATCAAATGAACATATTCGAATAATTTCTGAAAGATCATGTGACACTGAAGACTGGAGTAATGATGATAAATTCAGCTTTGATCACAGGAATAAATTACAAATATATATATATTTTTTTACTATATATTCACACAGCTGCTTTATATTGGGATAATATTTCACTGTATTACTATTTTACTACATTTTATTAAATAAATGCAGCCTTGGTGAGCTTCTTTCAAAAACATTTAACAATTGTAATGTTTCCAAACTTTTGATAGGTACTGTATATTTTCTGCCTTATTCAGTGATATTTTTTTTTACAAAGCATAAAATCCATGGGGACTTAATGCACAAGTGGTTGTAGTACATAAACCAATCATAAAATTGGCATAACATATAGGGAAAACATAATAGCAGGGTTTTTCCTGAGTCAAAAATGGTCTTCGGTGGTGGCTGACAGACATGGTCATCCACACATACACAGTAAAAAGTACCCTACCCACGTGATCTGCGATCGCAATACTGACAATAAATTTAAAATAAATTCAAAGAAACAGTTTGTAATTTTCGCTTATCTTATTTCGATACCTTGATTTTTGTTTCTTTTGTTCCTCATTTTTACACTAGTTACAAATAATTGTTTTGGTATATAACCATATCAATATTAAAAAATAGCATTAAAAAATAACAAATAGCCTAATTTTTTGCCTTATACAATTTCTTAAAATTATCAGCTAGCTAATAACTTTGTTCTGGTTTCACCTCACTCCAGTCTAAACTAAATGATTTTAGGCTATTTATTTACTACACATTGTCAACAGAAATAAGCTGAAAGACTGTGGATAATTCAAACTAATTCTTACTATCCACTCTTGCTAAATTGGGTGAGCACACTTGTGTTCTCATTTCAGATGTTCTGAGTAAATGATTAAACTGATTCGTGAGTTCAGTGTTGGACAGTTCAGTTGTTCTAACCAGTCGTTAAAATGATTCGGTTCAAAGGAGTCATTAGGTCGCGAATCGGACACCCAGTGACGCACTGGGGTCAAGCCATCCGCCACTCCGAAATACACAGTCAATCTATCCGCCACGTTATTTTGGGGTGCGCGCATACCTTGGCTGTTACGGTAGGACCGTCAGAGAACTGATATGAAAACAAGTGATCTTCCGGTGAACACGAATACATTAATTTATTCAGTCCGACAGTCTGATTAAATAAAACAAATATTTTACCTGTAACTGTATGATGCCGAATTCCAAAATAAAAGTCTGCCTGAATAATAATAAAAAAAAACAACAGGCACAAATAATTAAATATAAATGAACATTTCACAACCCAGTTTCACCAGTAAAAGATAGTACACACCTCAAAGCCTGTCACTGTATGATGCCTAATTTCAAAATAAAAGTCTGCCTGAATAAATAAAAACAACAGACCTAAATATAAATCAATAAATAAACATTTCACAACCCAATTTCACCTGAAAATCATAGTACACCTCACAGCCTGTCACTATATGATGCCGAATTACAAACTAAAAGTCTGCATGTGTAAAAAAAGGACCTAAATAAATACACATTCTACAACCCAATTTCACCTGAAAATTATAGTACACTTCGCAGCCTGTCACTGTATGATACCGAATTACAAAGTAAAAGTCCTCAAACACACAGTTTATACATTCAGAAACCCATAAAAAGAAAAGTCCTAGTTTCCACAGACTAATTTCACTGCAAATGGAGAGTACACCTTCTCACAGTGTCATCTACACCGTTTCAGGACAGTCTGATGTGGAATTACAGAATAAGAGCCCACCAAAATCCATATTTGCGCTGTTTTGTATGTACATGAAGTAACCCATAAAAAGAAAAGTCCTAGTTTCCACAGACTAATTTCACTGCAGATGGAGAGTACACCTTCTCACAGTGTCAACTACACCGTTTCAGGACAGTCTGATGTGGAATTACAAAATAAGAGCCACCCAAAATTCATATTTGCGCTGTTTTGTAATGACATTAAGTAACCCTTAAAAAAAAAGTCCTAGTTTCCACAAACTAAATTCACTGCAGATGGAAAGTACACCTTCTCACAGTGTCAACTACACCGTTTCAAGACAGTCTGATGTGGAATTACAGAATAAGAGCCCTCCAAAATCCATATTTGCGCTGTTTTGAATGTACATGAAGTAACCCATAAAAAGAAAAGTCCTAGTTTCCACAAACCAATTACACTGCAGATGGAGAGTACACCTTCTCACAGTGTCAACTACACCGTTTCAGGACAGTCTGATGTGGAATTACAGAATAAGAGCCACCCAAAATTCATATTTGCGCTGTTTTGTATGTACATGAAGTAACCCATAAAAAGAAAAGTCCTAGTTTCCACAGACTAAATTCACTGCAGATGGAGAGTACACCTTCTCACAGTGTCAACTACACCGTTTCAGGACAGTCTGATGTGGAATTACAAAATAAGAGCCACCCAAAATTCATATTTGCGCTGTTTTGTAATGACATTAAGTAACCCTTAAAAAAAAAGTCCTAGTTTCCACAAACTAAATTCACTGCAGATGGAAAGTACACCTTCTCACAGTGTCAACTACACCGTTTCAAGACAGTCTGATGTGGAATTACAGAATAAGAGCCCTCCAAAATCCATATTTGCGCTGTTTTGAATGTACATGAAGTAACCCATAAAAAGAAAAGTCCTAGTTTCCACAAACCAATTACACTGCAGATGGAGAGTACACCTTCTCACAGTGTCAACTACACCGTTTCAGGACAGTCTGATGTGGAATTACAGAATAAGAGCCCACCAAAATCCATATTTGCGCTGTTTTGTATGTACATGAAGTAACCCATAAAAAGAAAAGTCCTAGTTTCCACAGACTAAATTCACTGCAGATGGAGAGTACACCTTCTCACAGTGTCAACTACACCGTTTCAGGACAGTCTGATGTGGAATTACAAAATAAGAGCCACCCAAAATTCATATTTGCGCTGTTTTGTAATGACATTAAGTAACCCTTAAAAAAAAAAAGTCCTAGTTTCCACAAACTAAATTCACAGCAGATGGAAAGTACACCTTCTCACAGTGTCAACTACACCGTTTCAGGACAGTCTGATGTGGGATTACAGAATAAGAGCCACCCAAAATCCATATTTGCGCTGTTTTGAATGTACATGAAGTAACCCATAAAAAGAAAAGTCCTAGTTTCCACAGACTAATTTCACTGCAGATGGAGAGTACACCTTCTCACAGTGTCAACTACACCGTTTCAGGACAGTCTGATGTGGAATTACAAAATAAGAGCCACCCAAAATTCATATTTGCGCTGTTTTGTAATGACATTAAGTAACCCTTAAAAAAAAAAAGTCCTAGTTTCCACAGACTAAATTCACTGCAGATGGAAAGTACACCTTCTCACAGTGTCAACTACACCGTTTCAGGACAGTCTGATGTGGAATTACAGAATAAGAGCCACCAAAAATCCATATTTGCGCTGTTTTGTATTGACATTAAGTAACCCTTAAAAAAGAAAAGTCCTAGTTTCCACAGACTAAATTCACTGCAGTTGGAAAGTACACCTTCTCACAGTGTCAACTACACAGTTTCAGGACAGTCTGATGTGGAATTACAGAATAAGAGCCCACCAAAATTCATATTTGCGCTGTTTTGTATGTCCATGAAGTAACCCATAAAAAGAAAAGTCCTAGTTTCCACAGACTAATTTCACTGCAGATGGAGAGTACACCTTCTCACAGTGTCAACTACACCGTTTCAGGACAGTCTGATGTGGAATTACAGAATAAGAGCCCACCAAAATCCATATTTGCGCTGTTTTGTATGTACATGAAGTAACCCATAAAAAGAAAAGTCCTAGTTTCCACAGACTAATTTCACTGCAGATGGAGAGTACACCTTCTCACAGTGTCAACTACACCGTTTCAGGACAGTCTGATGTGGAATTACAAAATAAGAGCCACCCAAAATTCATATTTGCGCTGTTTTGTAATGACATTAAGTAACCCTTAAAAAAAAAAGTCCTAGTTTCCACAAACTAAATTCACTGCAGATGGAAAGTACACCTTCTCACAGTGTCAACTACACCGTTTCAAGACAGTCTGATGTGGAATTACAGAATAAGAGCCCTCCAAAATCCATATTTAGGCTGTTTTGAATGTACATGAAGTAACCCATAAAAAGAAAAGTCCTAGTTTCCACAAACCAATTACACTGCAGATGGAGAGTACACCTTCTCACAGTGTCAACTACACCGTTTCAGGACAGTCTGATGTGGAATTACAAAATAAGAGCCACCCAAAATTCATATTTGCGCTGTTTTGTAATGACATTAAGTAACTCTTAAAAAAAAAGTCCTAGTTTCCACAAACTAAATTCACTGCAGATGGAAAGTACACCTTCTCACAGTGTCAACTACACCGTTTCAAGACAGTCTGATGTGGAATTACAGAATAAGAGCCACCCAAAATCCATATTTGCGCTGTTTTGTATGTACATGAAGTAACCCATAAAAAGAAAAGTCCTAGTTTCCACAGACTAAATTCACTGCAGATGGAAAGTACACCTTCTCACAGTGTCAACTACACCGTTTCAGGACAGTCTGATGTGGAATTACAGAATAAGAGCCACCCAAAATTCATATTTGCGCTGTTTTGTATGTACATGAAGTAACCCATAAAAAGAAAAGTCCTAGTTTCCACAGACTAAATTCACTGCAGATGGAGAGTACACCTTCTCACAGTGTCAACTACACCGTTTCAGGACAGTCTGATGTGGAATTACAAAATAAGAGCCACCCAAAATTCATATTTGCGCTGTTTTGTAATGACATTAAGTAACCCTTAAAAAAAAAAGTCCTAGTTTCCACAAACTAAATTCACTGCAGATGGAAAGTACACCTTCTCACAGTGTCAACTACACCGTTTCAAGACAGTCTGATGTGGAATTACAGAATAAGAGCCCTCCAAAATCCATATTTGCGCTGTTTTGAATGTACATGAAGTAACCCATAAAAAGAAAAGTCCTAGTTTCCACAAACCAATTACACTGCAGATGGAGAGTACACCTTCTCACAGTGTCAACTACACTGTTTCAGGACAGTCTGATGTGGAATTACAGAATAAGAGCCCACCAAAATCCATATTTGCGCTGTTTTGTATGTACATGAAGTAACCCATAAAAAGAAAAGTCCTAGTTTCCACAGACTAAATTCACTGCAGATGGAGAGTACACCTTCTCACAGTGTCAACTACACCGTTTCAGGACAGTCTGATGTGGAATTACAAAATAAGAGCCACCCAAAATTCATATTTGCGCTGTTTTGTAATGACATTAAGTAACCCTTAAAAAAAAAAGTCCTAGTTTCCACAAACTAAATTCACAGCAGATGGAAAGTACACCTTCTCACAGTGTCAACTACACCGTTTCAGGACAGTCTGATGTGGGATTACAGAATAAGAGCCACCCAAAATCCATATTTGCGCTGTTTTGAATGTACATGAAGTAACCCATAAAAAGAAAAGTCCTAGTTTCCACAGACTAATTTCACTGCAGATGGAGAGTACACCTTCTCACAGTGTCAACTACACCGTTTCAGGACAGTCTGATGTGGAATTACAAAATAAGAGCCACCCAAAATTCATATTTGCGCTGTTTTGTAATGACATTAAGTAACCCTTAAAAAAAAAAAGTCCTAGTTTCCACAGACTAAATTCACTGCAGATGGAAAGTACACCTTCTCACAGTGTCAACTACACCGTTTCAGGACAGTCTGATGTGGAATTACAGAATAAGAGCCACCAAAAATCCATATTTGCGCTGTTTTGTATTGACATTAAGTAACCCTTAAAAAAGAAAAGTCCTAGTTTCCACAGACTAAATTCACTGCAGTTGGAAAGTACACCTTCTCACAGTGTCAACTACACAGTTTCAGGACAGTCTGATGTGGAATTACAGAATAAGAGCCCACCAAAATTCATATTTGCGCTGTTTTGTATGTCCATGAAGTAACCCATAAAAAGAAAAGTCCTAGTTTCCACAGACTAATTTCACTGCAGATGGAGAGTACACCTTCTCACAGTGTCAACTACACCGTTTCAGGACAGTCTGATGTGGAATTACAGAATAAGAGCCCACCAAAATCCATATTTGCGCTGTTTTGTATGTACATGAAGTAACCCATAAAAAGAAAAGTCCTAGTTTCCACAGACTAATTTCACTGCAGATGGAGAGTACACCTTCTCACAGTGTCAACTACACCGTTTCAGGACAGTCTGATGTGGAATTACAAAATAAGAGCCACCCAAAATTCATATTTGCGCTGTTTTGTAATGACATTAAGTAACCCTTAAAAAAAAAAGTCCTAGTTTCCACAAACTAAATTCACTGCAGATGGAAAGTACACCTTCTCACAGTGTCAACTACACCGTTTCAAGACAGTCTGATGTGGAATTACAGAATAAGAGCCCTCCAAAATCCATATTTGCGCTGTTTTGAATGTACATGAAGTAACCCATAAAAAGAAAAGTCCTAGTTTCCACAAACCAATTACACTGCAGATGGAGAGTACACCTTCTCACAGTGTCAACTACACCGTTTCAGGACAGTCTGATGTGGAATTACAAAATAAGAGCCACCCAAAATTCATATTTGCGCTGTTTTGTAATGACATTAAGTAACTCTTAAAAAAAAAGTCCTAGTTTCCACAAACTAAATTCACTGCAGATGGAAAGTACACCTTCTCACAGTGTCAACTACACCGTTTCAAGACAGTCTGATGTGGAATTACAGAATAAGAGCCACCCAAAATCCATATTTGCGCTGTTTTGAATGTACATGAAGTAACCCATAAAAAGAAAAGTCCTAGTTTCCACAGACCAATTACACTGCAGATGGAGAGTACACCTTCTCACAGTGTCAACTACACCGTTTCAAGACAGTCTGATGTGGAATTACAGAATAAGAGCCACCCAAAATTCATATTTGCGCTGTTTTGTAATGACATTAAGTAACCCTTAAAAAAAAAGTCCTAGTTTCCACAGACTAAATTCACTGCAGATGGAAAGTACACCTTCTCACAGTGTCAACTACACCGTTTCAGGACAGTCTGATGTGGAATTACAGAATAAGAGCCCTCCAAAATCCATATTTGCGCTGTTTTGAATGTACATGAAGTAACCCATAAAAAGAAAAGTCCTAGTTTCCACAGACCAATTACACTGCAGATGGAGAGTACACCTTCTCACAGTGTCAACTACACCGTTTCAGGACAGTCTGATGTGGAATTACAAAATAAGAGCCACCCAAAATTCATATTTGCGCTGTTTTGTAATGACATTAAGTAACCCTTAAAAAAAAAAGTCCTAGTTTCCACAGACTAAATTCACTGCAGATGGAAAGTACACCTTCTCACAGTGTCAACTACACCGTTTCAGGACAGTCTGATGTGGAATTACAGAATAAGAGCCACCAAAAATCCATATTTGCGCTGTTTTGTATTGACATTAAGTAACCCTTAAAAAAGAAAAGTCCTAGTTTCCACAGACTAAATTCACTGCAGTTGGAAAGTACACCTTCTCACAGTGTCAACTACACAGTTTCAGGACAGTCTGATGTGGAATTACAGAATAAGAGCCCACCAAAATTCATATTTGCGCTGTTTTGTATGTCCATGAAGTAACCCATAAAAAGAAAAGTCCTAGTTTCCACAGACTAATTTCACTGCAGATGGAGAGTACACCTTCTCACAGTGTCAACTACACCGTTTCAGGACAGTCTGATGTGGAATTACAGAATAAGAGCCCACCAAAATCCATATTTGCGCTGTTTTGTATGTACATGAAGTAACCCATAAAAAGAAAAGTCCTAGTTTCCACAGACTAATTTCACTGCAGATGGAGAGTACACCTTCTCACAGTGTCAACTACACCGTTTCAGGACAGTCTGATGTGGAATTACAAAATAAGAGCCACCCAAAATTCATATTTGCGCTGTTTTGTAATGACATTAAGTAACCCTTAAAAAAAAAAGTCCTAGTTTCCACAAACTAAATTCACAGCAGATGGAAAGTACACCTTCTCACAGTGTCAACTACACCGTTTCAAGACAGTCTGATGTGGGATTACAGAATAAGAGCCCTCCAAAATCCATATTTGCGCTGTTTTGAATGTACATGAAGTAACCCATAAAAAGAAAAGTCCTAGTTTCCACAAACCAATTACACTGCAGATGGAGAGTACACCTTCTCACAGTGTCAACTACACCGTTTCAGGACAGTCTGATGTGGAATTACAAAATAAGAGCCACCCAAAATTCATATTTGCGCTGTTTTGTAATGACATTAAGTAACTCTTAAAAAAAAAAGTCCTAGTTTCCACAAACTAAATTCACTGCAGATGGAAAGTACACCTTCTCACAGTGTCAACTACACCGTTTCAGGACAGTCTGATGTGGAATTACAGAATAAGAGCCACCCAAAATCCATATTTGCGCTGTTTTGAATGTACATTAAGTAACCCATAAAAAGAAAAGTCCTAGTTTCCACAGACTAAATTCACTGCAGATGGAAAGTACACCTTCTCACAGTGTCAACTACACCGTTTCAAGACAGTCTGATGTGGAATTACAGAATAAGAGCCACCAAAAATCCATATTTGCGCTGTTTTGTATGTCCATGAAGTAACCCATAAAAAGAAAAGTCCTAGTTCTCTTACGAGAGGTTCTCTCTTATTGCGTAAGTTCCTTACGCTACGGGAAAGTATTCTTTCTTCGAGATTTCTGAAAAACCCAAAATTATCCTTAATTTTGTAACATTGTCAACGCAGTGCGGCAGCCTGGCAGACCATAGCAGGCTATTCCAGCGTGCTATTGGCTGCTCTGCTGGCAACTGCAGCAGCCTATCGGTGAGCCCGCATGACGTGGCGACCAATGAGGGCGCCTCGCGCCCACCTGGCTTCATTTGCCTACAGGTGGGGCGTGGCCACGTGTATATAAGCAGGGCTCACGGGCTGCATATTCGATTTTCTTTTCTTCAGCGAAGCCCTTCGCATCGCTGGATCTGGAACCCGCCGCCGTGACCGCGCAGACAAGCAAGCAGAGGACAGCGCCTGAGGAAGCCGGCAGCATCGCGCCACCTTCAGCCATCCGTGCCTGCTCTGCTATCCGGCAGCCCATATCCTTTACGCTCAAAGTGTTGTCGCCGCTGCGTCACACTTTTCACAAAAAGAGCCGAGCGTTTGATACAAAATGTCTCGTTCCACCTGCGGCTCGTGTCACGCGCAGCTCAGCTCCGGGGACCGCCATGTGATCTGCGCTCTCTGCCTGGGCCGTGATCACGCCGCCGCCGCACTCCTCGCCGGCGGATGCCAGGAGTGCGAAGAACTGACGATGTCGACCCTGCGGGCTCGACTCGTCCTGTTCGACGATGATATCCCTCCAGTCCCTGCCACGCCGCGCAGAAAGAAGCGCAGCTCGCAGCGGACTCCGGAGTTCGCCGAGAGAAGCTCGCCGGAACCTTTCCCGCCCGCTTCACTCTCGCCTTCCCCGCCCCCACCCCAGGCCGCCATTTCTGTTGCCGCCTCTGGGGATGAGGCGGATGCGGCCGCGGAACGCGCCGACAGCTGCTCCATCATGGCTTCCGACAGCGAGTACTGGTCTTCCGCGACCTCTTCAGTCCGGGGCTCCGGACGCTCTCGAGCGGGTGAGGACGCCGAACTTTTGCGCCTTCTCACCCGGGCTGTCGAGCAGCTAGGCCTCGAATGGGCCCCGCCCAAGGTGGCAGCGCCGAACCGACTTGACGGATGCTTCCTAAACAGTCGCCGCCGTGCGCCCACCTCCAGGACTGCACCCTTTCTGCCAGAGCTTCACGAGGAGCTCGCAAAGTCCTGGAACGCGCCATTCTCCGCGAGGGTCTCGTCTCAGGCTTCTTCGACGCTCTCACAAGTTGACGGCGCGGCTGAGAAAGGCTACAACGCTATCCCTCCGGTGGAAGAGGCGGTCGCAGCGCACCTTTGCCCGCCTTCCGGTTGGCGCTCAAAGGCTGCCCTCCCGTCTAAGGCCTGCAGAGTGACGTCATCGCTGATCGGCCGCGCTTTCGCTGCCTCCGGTCAAGCTGCGTCTGCTCTGCACTCTATGGCCGTGCTGCAAATCCTCCAAGCTAATCTCCTCCGCGACCTGGACGAGAAAAGCTGTGACGCTGAGTTAATCACGGATTTGCGAAGCGCGACGGATCTCTCCCTTCGCGACACCAAGACCGCAGCACAGGCCCTCGGACGCTCTATGGCCTCCCTCACGGTAGCTGAGCGCCACCTCTGGCTCACGCTCGCGGACATGCGAGAAACAGAGCACGCGGCCTTCCTAAATGCCCCGCTCTCCCCGTCTGGGCTCTTTGGACCAGCGGTCAAGGGGATCGTCGACCGTTTCTCCGAATTGCAGAAAACGACGCAGGCCATGAACCTTTTCCTGCCTCGACGCCCCGGCGCTAGCATTAGCTCCGTTGCTCGCCGTCCTCGTGAGCAGCCAGCAACGAGCTCCGCGCAGCGCCCAGCGCGGCCCCCTTCGTCTCAGCGAAGACCGAGCGGCCGCCCCAGATCGCGCTCTTCCAGCCGTGGTAAGCCGCCTCCACCTCGGGGCCCCGGCCTAGGATCGCGCTGAAGCCCGAGCCTCCAAAGTCCTCCTAACCAGAGGCATGAAACGACGGTTAAGTCCCGCCGCGGCCGGACCACCGTCAAAACTCTCTTTCCTGTCAGCCCCCACCACTGTGGCTGCTGCAGATGGATTTCACGCAGCCAACGAGCCGGCAAAAATGCCTTCTCGCCTGTCAATAACCGCCGTTTTTACGGCGAACCAGAGAAATCACAAAAGTTGCATTATTTCTGGTTGCACGGCTCACGCCGTATGTGTTTCAAATTCAGTAAATGTGCCCACTTTTCTGTGTTCACCCCTGCACACAAGCACTATAAACCCCGTGTCCCCCACTCACATAAAGCGGCCACCGGCCGCTCGAGTGCTAGAGTTAGGTCACGTGTCCGCTTGTTTGCGTCCACGACTAACCACCACACGCGCTGTCACACAGCCACTCTTAACCGGTCATGTTCCACGCGTAAGAGTTGTGCCCGCTCAAACGCGCTCATACATTTTCGCGAACATTATGCCTCAGGCGCCACGCGCCGCGCCACACACCATTTGTTTTCCGCCCAGGGTGGCCGGAGCGATGAGTGTAGGGCCGCACACAAGCCACTCCCCGCTCGAAGCGGCAGAGATGCAGTGTGTAGGGCGATCGGCTGGCCCACAGCACAGAGAGGCCGTCCTATACAGGCCGTCAAACCCGCGAAGCGCGGCGTTTCGAGCCCGGAGGCCATTCTATCCCGTGTGGCGCACGCGAGAGCGTGGGAAGCCATTCCAGGTGTATCAGAATGGGTGCTGAAAACAGTGAAGCACGGCTACACTCTGCAGTTCGCTCGCCGCCCTCCGCGCTTCTGTGCGCGTACAGAGACGAGAGTGAGCGAGGAAGTAGCACATCTACTTCGAGCAGAAATAGCCACGCTGCTGTGCAAAGGGGCTATAGAACCGGTTCCCCATTCTATGAGCGAGTCAGGCTTTTACAGCCGGTATTTTCTCGTGCCAAAAGGGATGGGTCGCTCAGACCGATTCTGGATCTGAGGCGTCTGAACAAAGCTCTTATGAAAAGATCGTTTAAGATGCTCACGACCAAGCAGATCCTCGCGCATATTCGCCCGAGAGACTGGCTAATCTCCCTAGATTTGAAAGATGCATATTTTCAAATCAAGATAACGCCGCGTCACAGGCCATTCTTACGATTCGCCTTCGACGGCCAGGCTTATCAATACACCGTCCTTCCGTTCGGCCTGTCACTAGCACCCCGTACATTTACGAAGTGCATGGACGCGGCCCTCGCTCCTCTGAGAAATCGAGGGATGCGAGTATTGAACTATCTGGACGATTGGCTCATCCTGGCGCAGTCGGAGGCCGAGCTCCTCGCCCACAGGGCAATGCTGCTCAGCCATCTGGACAGCCTAGGGCTCACGGTCAATTGGACCAAGAGCTCATTAGTGCCCACGCAATCAACCTCATTTCTGGGTTTGAATCTGGACACTGTGGCAATGTCAGCCCGCCTGTCACCCCAACGCGCGCGCCAAGTTCGGCGCATGGCTGCGTACTTCCGGCCGGGCAAAATCGCACCTCAAGCTTTTTCAGAGGATGCTGGGACGTATGGCCTCAGCTGCAGCTGTGCTCCAGCTGGGCTTAATGCGCATGCGCCCGCTGCAATGCTGGTTAAACGCCCGAGTGCCTCACAGAGCCTGGGCGTCCGGAGGCTTCAGGATCAGAGTGACTCAGGGCTGCGTGTCAGCCCTAGAGCCCTGGTTAGTAGCCGACTGGTGCCGTTAGTGGACGATGGGAGCCATCTCACACCGCAAGGTCATCTCGACGGACGCCTCCACCACGGGTTGGGGCGCCGTTTTCGAGGGCAGATCAGCCTTGGGCCTTTGGTCGAGCGAGGAAAAACTCCTACACATAAACTGTTTGGAGATGATAGCGGTAGAGAACGCGCTCAGGCAGTTTCTCCCGCTTATACGAGCGCACCACGTGTTAGTCCGGTCGGACAACACCACAGTGGTGTCCTACGTGAACCGGCAGGGCGGTGTCAGGTCCAGATGTCTGGGCAATCTGACAGAACGCCTGCTCGTGTGGGCACACAGCTCGCTGCGCTCGCTGAGAGCTGCGCACGTGCCGGGCCACCTCAATGTGGGCCCGGACAAGCTGTCCAGGGGCCTCATTCTCCCAGGAGAATGGTCCCTGCACCCCCAGACAGTCCAGCTGGTATGGCACCTGTTCGGCAGAGCGGAGCTCGACCTCTTTGCAACAAAGGAGAACGCCCGCTGCCCGACGTTTCTGTCCAAAAGCGAGGATGCGCTGTCCCAAACTTGGCCCAGCCTCCCGCTGTATGCTTTCCCGCCGATTTCCCTATTGCCCCAGGTCATAGCGAAAATCAGGGAAACGCGCCGCCCGGTGCTCCTTATAGCACCGCGCTGGGAGAACCAGATTTGGTACCCAGAGCTGGTGAAGCTGTCGCACTCACCCCCCTGGCCAGTTCCGCTGAGAGCAGACCTTCTCTCTCAAGCAGGAGGGTCAGTTTGGCATCCCCATCCAGAGCGATGGTCTCTGCATGTATGGGTGACCAACGGATACCCGTTGACCTGCCCGAAGGGGTTATGAACACGATTTCACACTCTAGAGCCCCCTCGACGAGGCGGTTATATAATTCTAAGTGGTCGGTGTTCACTGAGTGGTGTGTTTCCAAGGGATTGGACCCACAGCAATGTGGGGTCCAGGGGGTGCTCTCCTTCCTCCAAGAGCTTTTGGAATTGGGCAGGTCCCCTTCCACGCTCAAAGTGTATGTGGCGGCTATAGCAGCGTTCGCTCAGACGACACTAGGTAGCACGCTAGGAAGGAACGAGCTCATCATCCGTTTCCTCAGAGGAGCCAGACGGATGAATCCCCCGCGGCCCCCGTCGGTTCCTATATGGGATCTGGCCTTGGTCCTAGAGGCCCTGAAGGCTCATCCCTTTGAACCGCTCGAGACTGTGGAACCAAGGTTCCTTTCGCTAAAAACCGCGTTTCTGATAGCTCTGGCTTCAGTGAAACGCGTGGGGGATCTACACGCGCTCTCAGTGAGCCCGACGTGTATGGAGTTCGGTCCTAATGACTCTAAGGTCATTCTCAGACCGAGGCATGGTTATGTCCCCAAAGCGATCGGCACTCCCTTCAGGGCGCAGATTATCTCCCTCTCGGCTCTGCCAGCATCCGATGAGGGGGACGGTGGCAATATCCTCTGCCCTGTCAGGGCATTGAGGGTTTATGTCACACGCTCCGCCGCCTTCAGGCGTTCTGAGCAGCTATTTGTTTCGTTTGGTGGGCGCACTAAAGGTCTCGCCTCCTCGAAACAGACCCTGTCCAGGTGGATAGTGGACGCGATTGCAACTGCATACGCTTCCAAACACCTGCAGTGCCCGCTAGGTGTCAGAGCACACTCCACCAGAGGCATGGCCTCTTCGTGGGCTTGGGCCAGAGGGATTTCCATCCACGATATCTGTATGGCGGCAGGCTGGGCCTCCCCGTCTACGTTCGTGAGATTTTACAATCTGGAAGTTCCTGCCTTACAGGCGAAAGTGTTATCAGTTCAATAGGGCTGTTGGTTCTGCCCAGTGGTTCTGCGCAGACATAGCTCACATACTGGTAGTAAGTTCGGTACTAGGCTCATGTGAATTTGAAGGAGACCGGCGGTGCCGTTTCCCTCATTTACGAGACGAGCTGTTGTGAGTTTGAAGGTGACCGGCGGTGCCGTTACCTCACTCATATAACAAGATATTGTGAATTTGAAGGCGACCGGCGTTGCCGCTCCCTCATTCATAAGACAAGGTGTGGTGAATTTGAAGGAGACCGGCAGGTGCCGTTCCCTCATTCATGGGACAGGGTGTTGTAACCACCCGTCGTAACCACCCGTCAGTTCGAATGAAGTGTCTGTATATGTGGTGGCCCGTTCTCCTTACCGGCCACCCTGCCCGAGCAGTGTTATGGTCCCCGGTTCCCAGGGATACATATGCTGTATGCGAGGCGCGCACGGCGTTGACAATATGTTCCCGTAGCGTAAGGAACTTACGCAATACGAGAGAACCTCTCGTAAGAGAACGATACTCGGTTACTTAACGTAACCTCGGTTCTCTCTAGAAGAGGGAACGAGTATTGCGTTCCTTGCCGTGCGCCCCGCGGGCTTTTACGCTTCAGAACTACGAAAACCGAATATGCAGCCCGTGAGCCCTGCTTATATACACGTGGCCACGCCCCACCTGTAGGCAAATGAAGCCAGGTGGGCGCGAAGCGCCCTCATTGGTCGCCACGTCATGCGGGCTCACCGATAGACTGCTGCAGTTGCCAGCAGAGCAGCCAATAGCACGCTGGAATAGCCTGCTATGGTCTGCCAGGCTGCCGCACTGCGTTGACAATGTTACAAAATTAAGGATAATTTTGGGTTTTTCAGAAATCTCGAAGAAAGAATACTTTCCCGTAGCGTAAGGAACTTACGCAATAAGAGAGAACCTCTCGTAAGAGAACTAGGACTTTTCTTTTTATGGGTTACTTCATGGACATACAAAACAGCGCAAATATGGATTTTTGGTGGCTCTTATTCTGTAATTCCACACCAGACTGTCTTGAAACGGTGTAGTTGACACTGTGAGAAGGTGTACTTTCCATCTGCAGTGAATTTAGTCTGTGGAAACTAGGACTTTTCTTTTTATGGGTTACTTAATGTACATTCAAAACAGCGCAAATATGGATTTTGGGTGGCTCTTATTCTGTAATTCCACATCAGACTGTCCTGAAACGGTGTAGTTGACACTGTGAGAAGGTGTACTTTCCATCTGCAGTGAATTTAGTTTGTGGAAACTAGGACTTTTTTTTTTAAGAGTTACTTAATGTCATTACAAAACAGCGCAAATATGAATTTTGGGTGGCTCTTATTTTGTAATTCCACATCAGACTGTCCTGAAACGGTGTAGTTGACACTGTGAGAAGGTGTACTCTCCATCTGCAGTGTAATTGGTTTGTGGAAACTAGGACTTTTCTTTTTATGGGTTACTTCATGTACATTCAAAACAGCGCAAATATGGATTTTGGAGGGCTCTTATTCTGTAATCCCACATCAGACTGTCTTGAAACGGTGTAGTTGACACTGTGAGAAGGTGTACTTTCCATCTGCTGTGAATTTAGTTTGTGGAAACTAGGACTTTTTTTTTTAAGGGTTACTTAATGTCATTACAAAACAGCGCAAATATGAATTTTGGGTGGCTCTTATTTTGTAATTCCACATCAGACTGTCCTGAAACGGTGTAGTTGACACTGTGAGAAGGTGTACTCTCCATCTGCAGTGAAATTAGTCTGTGGAAACTAGGACTTTTCTTTTTATGGGTTACTTCATGTACATACAAAACAGCGCAAATATGGATTTTGGTGGGCTCTTATTCTGTAATTCCACATCAGACTGTCCTGAAACGGTGTAGTTGACACTGTGAGAAGGTGTACTCTCCATCTGCAGTGAAATTAGTCTGTGGAAACTAGGACTTTTCTTTTTATGGGTTACTTCATGGACATACAAAACAGCGCAAATATGAATTTTGGTGGGCTCTTATTCTGTAATTCCACATCAGACTGTCCTGAAACTGTGTAGTTGACACTGTGAGAAGGTGTACTTTCCAACTGCAGTGAATTTAGTCTGTGGAAACTAGGACTTTTCTTTTTTAAGGGTTACTTAATGTCAATACAAAACAGCGCAAATATGGATTTTTGGTGGCTCTTATTCTGTAATTCCACATCAGACTGTCCTGAAACGGTGTAGTTGACACTGTGAGAAGGTGTACTTTCCATCTGCAGTGAATTTAGTCTGTGGAAACTAGGACTTTTTTTTTTAAGGGTTACTTAATGTCATTACAAAACAGCGCAAATATGAATTTTGGGTGGCTCTTATTTTGTAATTCCACATCAGACTGTCCTGAAACGGTGTAGTTGACACTGTGAGAAGGTGTACTCTCCATCTGCAGTGTAATTGGTCTGTGGAAACTAGGACTTTTCTTTTTATGGGTTACTTCATGTACATTCAAAACAGCGCAAATATGGATTTTGGAGGGCTCTTATTCTGTAATTCCACATCAGACTGTCCTGAAACGGTGTAGTTGACACTGTGAGAAGGTGTACTTTCCATCTGCAGTGAATTTAGTCTGTGGAAACTAGGACTTTTTTTTTAAGGGTTACTTAATGTCATTACAAAACAGCGCAAATATGAATTTTGGGTGGCTCTTATTCTGTAATTCCACATCAGACTGTCTTGAAACGGTGTAGTTGACACTGTGAGAAGGTGTACTCTCCATCTGCAGTGTAATTGGTCTGTGGAAACTAGGACTTTTCTTTTTATGGGTTACTTCATGTACATTCAAAACAGCGCAAATATGGATTTTGGGTGGCTCTTATTCTGTAATTCCACATCAGACTGTCTTGAAACGGTGTAGTTGACACTGTGAGAAGGTGTACTTTCCATCTGCAGTGAATTTAGTTTGTGGAAACTAGGACTTTTTTTTTAAGAGTTACTTAATGTCATTACAAAACAGCGCAAATATGAATTTTGGGTGGCTCTTATTTTGTAATTCCACATCAGACTGTCCTGAAACGGTGTAGTTGACACTGTGAGAAGGTGTACTCTCCATCTGCAGTGTAATTGGTTTGTGGAAACTAGGACTTTTCTTTTTATGGGTTACTTCATGTACATTCAAAACAGCGCAAATATGGATTTTGGAGGGCTCTTATTCTGTAATTCCACATCAGACTGTCTTGAAACGGTGTAGTTGACACTGTGAGAAGGTGTACTTTCCATCTGCAGTGAATTTAGTTTGTGGAAACTAGGACTTTTTTTTTTAAGGGTTACTTAATGTCATTACAAAACAGCGCAAATATGAATTTTGGGTGGCTCTTATTTTGTAATTCCACATCAGACTGTCCTGAAACGGTGTATTTGACACTGTGAGAAGGTGTACTCTCCATCTGCAGTGAAATTAGTCTGTGGAAACTAGGACTTTTCTTTTTTTGGGTTACTTCATGTACATTCAAAACAGCGCAAATATGGATTTTGGAGGGCTCTTATTCTGTAATTCCACATCAGACTGTCCTGAAACGGTGTAGTTGACACTGTGAGAAGGTGTACTCTCTGTCTGCAGTGAAATTAGTTTGTGTAAACTAGGACTTTTGTTTTTATGGGTTACTCAATGTATAGAAAAAACAGCGCAAATATGAGTTTTGGGGTGCTCTTATTTTGTAATCCCAAATCAGACTGTCCTGAAACGGTGTAGTTGACACTGTGAGAAGGTGTACTCTCTGTCTGCAGTGAAATTAGTCTGTGAAAACTAGGACTTTTCTTTTTTTGGGTTACTTCATGTACATACAAAACAGCGCAAATATGGATTTTGGGTGGCTCTTATTCTGTAATTCCACATCAGACTGTCCTGAAACGGTGTAGTTGACACTGTGAGAAGGTGTACTCTCCATCTGCAGTGAAATTAGTCTGTGGAAACTAGGACTTTTCTTTTTTTGGGTTACTTCATGTACATACAAAACAGCGCAAATATGGATTTTGGGTGGCTCTTATTCTGTAATTCCACATCAGACTGTCCTGAAACGGTGTAGTTGACACTGTGAGAAGGTGTACTCTCTGTCTGCAGTGAAATTAGTTTGTGTAAACTAGGACTTTTGTTTTTATGGGTTACTCAATGTATAGAAAAAACAGCGCAAATATGAGTTTTGGGGTGCTCTTATTTTGTAATCCCAAATCAGACTGTCCTGAAACGGTGTAGTTGACACTGTGAGAAGGTGTACTCTCTGTCTGCAGTGAAATTAGTCTGTGAAAACTAGGACTTTTCTTTTTTTGGGTTACTTCATGTACATACAAAACAGCGCAAATATGGATTTTGGGTGGCTCTTATTCTGTAATTCCACATCAGACTGTCCTGAAACGGTGTAGTTGACACTGTGAGAAGGTGTACTTTCCATCTGCAGTGAATTTAGTCTGTGGAAACTAGGACTTTTTTTTTTAAGGGTTACTCAATGTATAGAAAAAACAGCGCAAATATGAATATTGGGGGGCTCTTATTTTGTAATATATGTATATATATATATATATATATATATATATATATATATATATATATATATATATATATATATATACATATATACATATACATATACATATACACATATATATATATATATATATATATATATATATATATATATATATATATATATGTATGTATATACATATATATACATATATATACATACATATATATACATATATGTATATATGTGTGTGTGTGTGTAAATATATACATATATTCATATATATACACACACACACACATACATACATATATATATATATATATATATATATATATAACTAAAATAAAAGCCCTCCCCCAAAAATCATATATACGCCCGTTTATTTAATCAGGGAGACTTTTATTTTGGAATCCGACATCATACAGTGACAGGCTGTGAGGTGTACTATCCTTTTCAGGTGAAATTGGGTTGTGAAATGTTTATTTATTTAGGTACGTTTCTATATTTATTCAGGCAGACTTTTATTTTGGAAGTCGGCATCATACAGTGACAGGTACAATATTTATTTGTTTTCATTAATTCAGACAGATGTACTGAATAAAAGTATGTTAAATCGCGTTCACCAGAAGATCACTTGTTTTCATATCAGTTCTCTGACGGTCGTACCGTAACAGCCAGTGTATGCGCGCATCCCAAAATAACGTGGCGGATAGATTGACCGTGCATCTCGGAGTGGCGGCTGGCTTGACCCCAGTAGCAGACGCTTTGTGTGTGAATCCCGTCTGTTAGAACATCGCGAAAGATTTGTCAACACACAGAAAACACTTCATAACTGGATAGGATTTGTTTCCCGTTTATTGAAAGTATGGTTTATGTCAGCTGGTCGGTGAAGAGTTAGCGTTTTTTGAGCGCAATTCACATCCAGCGGTAGTTCAAGGAAAAACATGTCCGAATCCACCACGTGCAACATGGATTCGGTCTTCCGACCTTTTGATTAACGTGATATGTGATATATTAGAATGCTAAAACGGTGCTTATTTTGAAGACCGAGAGCGTGCGCGCGGGGTAGGGCTCTCCGCTCGTTCTCTCTGCGTGCGCGCGGGGTAGGGCTCTCCGCTCGTTCTCTCTGCGTGCGCGCGGGGTAGGGCTCTCCGCTCGTTCTCTCTGCGTGCGCGCGGGGTAGGGCTCTCCGCTCGTTCTCTCTGCGTGCGCGCGGGTAGGGCTCTCTGCTCGTTCTCTCTGCGTGCGCGCGGGGTAGGGCTCTCCGCTCGTTCTCTCTGCGTGCGCGCGGGTAGGGCTCTCCGCTCGTTCTCTCTGCGTGCGCGCGGGGTAGGGCTCTCCGCTCGTTCTCTCTGCGTGCGCGCGGGGTAGGGCTCTCCGCTCGTTCTCTCTGCGTGCGCGCGGGTAGGGCTCTCCGCTCGTTCTCTCTGCGTGCGCGCGGGGTAGGGCTCTCCGCTCGTTCTCTCTGTCATCAGTTAACATGCGCCGATCACAAGCGCAGTAGATCTACATCACTCATCACAATAACTGATCAAATAAGGCTTTGGCGGGGCAAAAATTTGTTTTGGCGGCCGCCAAAAAATTTTCAATGTAGGAAAAACCCTGTAGATATTAGTGGTTATTTTTCAGCAGTGTTTTTGATATCTTACTGAATTAAAAGCAAGAGATGAGATCAATTAAATCTGTCAATTAGACAAAAAAGGTCAGAAAAAAACTGGTATTACACCTGACATTTCTGCCCCCCTCACTTCTGAAAAGATGGCTACGCCCCTGTCCCAGTGGCTGTGTGCATGTCCAGCATCTCTCTCTCCGGTCCTCATTTCCTCTCCACGCCAATTACTGAAACAAGAGACAGGTGTTTATCATTTATCAGCTCGTCCTCTGACTCTCTCTCCCGTCACAGACCTCGCTAAACCACGCCCCCCTCACCACAATCTCATATTTACTTTTTGTATAATCAGCTGAATGTAATAACTTGCCTTTTTGTATTGCTTCCCTTTTCCTAGATGTCCAGTGGCGATTGTAAATCACAGCAGCAGTAATGAGCAGCAGTACAACAGCAGAACAACAGCAGCAGAAGCACTTATTCCTGCTGCAGCAGCTGAAGAATGGAACAGATGAAGACAAACAGTCATCATTATTACTTGAGATCAACTGATAATTGATTTTACCAATACTGTTGACTGATATTTACATCTTTCTGTTTTCAGTAGAAAGTTGCATGATATTGATTTAACTTGTAAATTGCGCCATCTGGTGTTTTTGAGCAACAGTATCAAGCATCAAGCACTGTGAGCTGAAACTGTCTGATATTGTGCGCTTTTCTTGTTATTAAAGGGGCACTTCAGCGCTGGGAAGATGAATGTGTATTTAAACTGTCATTTATGTAGTAGAAATGTGAAATTATTTTTGAATTTGGTGCCTTCTAGACTAAGTCAAGTCAAGTCAACTTTATTTATATAGCGCTTTTCACAAAGTAGATTGTTTCAAAGCAGCTTTACAGTGTTAAACAGGAAAATAATGCAGCATAATTTTATTCAGCCGCATAGCCACTCCGGAAAAAACGCTGATGTCATCAGCCCATCTCAACCATCACACAGCGACAGTATGGGCTTTAGATCAATAATTCGATCAGTAATTTAGTTTAAATGGTTAATTTAGTTTATTATTTAGATTTATTTCGATGTTTATTTGAAAAATTTAGTGTCCCCACAAAATTTTTCTGTCTTTTCTGTCTTTTCTAAACTAAGAAAAGACAGAAAATGTATTTTTGTCTCATGTGGATGAAAGACAACAACTCCCAGAATGCACTTGCTTCGCTGCCCTACGAGGCCACTCCCAAAGCCACAGCTACTAGTTATCACTTGCTCACCGCAGCACCGCCCCCACTGTTGTTTTGATTTTCATAGTAATAAAATAATTTAGTTCAGTTAGAGAATAGACACTACAATTAAAAACCGAATGTGTCTTTTCAATAAAGTGTGAGTGAACCGAACGAAAGTCACGGATCAAACACAGCAGGAGTCAGATTTCATTCATCATGAGAGCGAAGAGCTGAGCAGAGCTGAGGTAAGCGCGGAAGTCAATCACAGCTCGTGTCCAGTCTGGCACATTTTCAGATCGCATATGGAAGCTAAACTTTCATAAGAATTAATTGAAAAGTTGAAACACTCACTTTGCTCCGCACTGCTCCATTATTAAAGGGTTAGTTCACCCAAAAATGAAAATTCTGTCATTAATTACTCACCCTCATGTCGTTGGACACCCGTAAGACCTCCGTTCATATTCGGAACACAAATGAACATATTTTAGTTGAAAGCTGATGGCTGAGAAAGGCTTCAGACAGGCCTCCATTGGCATTCAGTACATTGACACTTCCAAGATCCATGAAAGGCACTTAAAACGTTGTTACAAAGTCTATCTCACCACAGTGGCTCTACAATAATCTTACGATGCGACGACAATAGTTTTTGTGCGCAAACAAAAATCAAAATAACACCTTTATCCAACTTGTTCTCGACTTCCGTGTATGCCTCCACGACGCATGCGCGAGAATGTGACGCAGATCCGGCGTTCGGACATATGACCCAGAAGCGATTTGTTTACGAGCAGAGGAAGACGCGCGTGCCTAAGCTGTTGGATTCTACATTGATCGTGCTTTAGGTCTCGGCGTAGTGTTCAAAATGGGGCTTAAGTGTGTATTTCATGGATTCCCGAACACCGGCGCTACGTCATATTCTCGCGCATGCGTCGTGGAGGCATACACGGAAGTCGAGAACAAGTTGGAAAAAGGTGTTATTTTGATTTTTTTTTGCGCACAAAAACTATTGTCGTCGCATCGTAAGATTATTGTAGAGTCACTGTGGTGAAATGGACTTTGTAACGACGTTTTAAGTGCCTTTCATGGATCTTGGAAGTGTCAATGTACTGAATGCCAATGGAGGCCTGTCTGAAGCCTTTCTCAGCCATCAGCTTTCAACTAAAATATCTTCATTTGTGTTCCGAATATGAACGGAGGTCTTACGGGTGTCCAAAAAACTATTTTGCTATATATCCTAATTGTTTGTTAACATGTATTCATTACTTCAATGAGCTCATTGTTTCTGCCTCAATTTAATATGCTGTTTAATACTCTGTTAGCTAACTGCATACATTTCTGAAATACATAAATTGGAGTCACCTCTGATAACAGATCACTCTAAATTGTAATGTAGACACATGCATGTCCTGTAAAGCTGCTTTGAAACAATATGTTTTGTGAAAAGCGCTAAACAAGTAAATGTGAATAGAACTGAATTGAATTTAAATGTAAAAGACTTGCTTTTAGACATAATGACTCACCACGAACAGTAACAATGAAGATCTTTTCACTGCTGCTTCTGGTGATGATCTTTAGTCTATAGAGTCCAGAGTCTGTGATTGTGGTGTTTGAGATGGTCAGAGATCCAGTCTGATGATCCAGCTTCAGTCTGTCTCTGAATCTCTCAGTAACGTTACCTTCATTACACTGAACATCTGTGCAGACATTACTAAGATCTCTATTGATTTGAGCTATTCTAATTTTTTTAAAATACCATCTAATTCTGTCTTGTTGGTTTGTTTGAACACCAGTGTGTAGAGTGACTGAATCTCCCTCCTTCACTGACACTGATACTTCATCTGCACCAACACCAACACCAGACACACCTGCAGAAGAAATCAACAGTTCATTATGAGATAAACAACATTATACAACAAGAAATTGCAGTGAATTTTTTTGCCCACAGATCATAAAGATTCTGTATAGAAATATGTCTGGATTGATAACAACACATGCAAGCACGCAAAGTTCAGATCCAACCGTGATCAAACACACATGTCTGTAAGATCTTAATGAGCTGCTTCAGTTTTGTTTGATCAGGGTTGGAGCTAGGGTTGCCAACCGTTCCTTATAATATGGAATCGTCCCGTATTTAAGGCATTAATGAAGCGTTCCGTATGGCTTTCATTCTGTATTATACGGAACGGTTGGCAACCCTAGTTGGAGCTGAACTTACAAGATCTCCAGGAACAGGCTCTACATCACGAGATCCAGCAGGGTTGTGACAATCTGAAGGATTTCAAACCTCATTTAAACACACAGAGACATCACAAATCAGCGTATGAATCTCAACAATGAAGACAGTCAACATAATATTCAGACAAACATCACAAAAAAAGCTACTACAGTTACAACAAAACAACAGCAAAAATAAAAGCAAATAGTAAAAAGAAAAGAAAACAGTAGGACAATTCAGATGCATGATTAATTCATGTCGCAAATAAACCACACATCTTATATATTTTGACAGGGCATCTTGCTTCATTATTTATTATGAATTTCTTACCCAAACTTCAACAACATAAGGGCAGATCCCAGACGCTGTAAAGTGACGCGCTTGAGTGATCAAGAATACTCCAAAATATAAATAAGTTCTGCGAATCCCGTCTTCGTTTTCTTTCCTTACATCCTTCCCTCGCATCATACGAGGAAAGGAAGCCAGGATGCACAAATAAGATTTCCTCCGTCCTCTTTGCACAATGAGAAACCCTCAGGGAGTTCTGTACTCTTCGGTCTAGCATACACTAGCATGAAGCTTTTACTTTCATGTCATCATTGTTGAGATTCATACACTGATTGATGTCTGTGTGTGTCTGAATGATGCCACACCCTTGAAAATGAGCTTGTGTGTGATGTCTGCAAGCCTAAATGTCTGACAATGGTCAAGTAAAACCACACACTGCAAATAAATGATGAATGCATTTCTGTCGAATGTAAAGCGATTAGAAGAGAGACAGTAACATAAGCCGTCTTACCATTAACGGAACACAAAAGCAACAAGAGCAAACTAAACAGAAGCTCCATTCCTCCTCTTCATCTTATTCGTCTTATTCCTCGTCTTATTCTTCTCCCTCGTCTTTTTCTTTAGGGGTTAACGGCATCCATTAATGTTGCACTGACACCATCTTGGTTCACTCTCCTGCAATGTCCAATACGTCATAGTCTTGTCATCAGTCCTGTTTTTGTTTAAAACATTTTTTTTAAACTTCCTCTAGCCCCACTTTCCAGTATTTCCTTCATTCCTGTCCCTGTTATTCCAGTTTTTCCAAATTCTTCAATCATTTATTTCCTCTGTTCTTCATAGTGTCTGCAACTCATCAGCAAATGCTCTATAGTTTCTGCAACATGACAATATCCACAAAAAAACAGTTGGGTGCTTCCTCATAATGTGTAGTGTGCCATTCAAATTACTGTGACCGATCCTAAACTATTTCTTCTTTTCTATTCCCTCCCCTATTCTTCACAGCCCCAGATTTATTTTGAATAGCATACAAATGTCTCCCTTTAGTTTCCCTGTCCCACTGATGTTGCCATTCTCAAATGGCTTCTATACTCTTTCCTTCAGATTTTTGACAACTTCCTATTTTATTCAATGTTTAACAGCGTGTTTGGTGAATGTGTCCACTCTCTCATTATCCACAATGCCGATATGAGCAGGAATCCATATCAGCTGAATCTCATAGCATTTTTTCCTTATTCTTGTGATTATTGTCCATATTGTAATTCCTGATGACTATTAGACATACCTGTAATGCCATACCATATAGAGCTGACACTGAATCACTTCCAATTAAACTAGAGCTGCCGCTAATGACTATTTTTATATTGATTAATCTGTTGACACATTTTTCGATTAATCTATCGACTAATTTATCACAATAATTTTCAACAATTTTACTTAAAAACATTTAATTGAACTTGCAACATTGGCCTTCAGTAGTGTAGCCTACTATAAAAAAGTATAAATGTAAACAAGCCCTTGACAAAATATAAAACTAAATGAGCAAAAATGTAAAAAGGTACAAATTTGTAAACCAACATAACAAAAAAAAAAGAGAATATCAGCAAATACTTTTTATATAGAATAGTGTTGTCACGATCAGTGTTGGGGAATGTTACTTTGAAAAATAATGCATTACAATATTGCGTTACTCCCTTAAAAAGTAACTAATTGAGTTACTTAGTTACTTTTTTTAAAAAGTAATGCGTTACGTTACTTCTAGTAATTTTCATCATCAAAGGTCAGCAGCAAGACATTGGTAAATTAAATATAAAGGTAGATTATGCATAAAAATAGTTGTTTTATTTAACATTTAATTATTGGAGGTTTGCATAGTACTCTGATTTTACATTTGACTGATTTTATTCATTTTGAGGAGTACAGAATCTTTATTGTGCAAGTGAGATTAATAAATGCTCACATTTAGTCTAGAACTGCAATAACCATCATGTTTACACACAACGCCTCTGCACTTATTTTTCTCAACATGGGGGACATAGAGCTGTCAGTCAAATTAATGTGAAAAAGGAATGCATTTCTGTCGAATGTAAAGCGATTAGATAAGAGAGACAATAACATAAGCCTAAATGTCTTACCATGATTGACTGACAGCAACAGCAACAATGGCAAACTGAACAGAAGCTTCATTTCCCCAACTTTTCCTTAAAAAAATCATTGCAGCCAATAGCGCGGTGGTCTTCCTCTGCATCTGACGTCCAAAGCGAAAGTAAAAACCATAACAATATAAGTCCATCAAAAACACACTTCACTCCATTTATCAGCAATAATAAGCAATTATTAATGAATTCGTTGATCGAAAGAGAGATAAAAAAATGTCTGTGAGGTCGTGTAAACATAAGATCACTGCGAGTGAATTAAAGAGAACAACACGTTTATGAATTTTCTACTTCACTGGAGATGCAGTTCTTTCACCAAAGTCAAAGTAAACTACAACCCCAAATCAGAAAAAGTTGGGACAGTATGGAAAACACAAATAAATAAAAAAAAGAAGTGATTTCTAAATTTACTTTGACTTGTATTTCATTGCAGACAATATGAACACAAAATATTTCATGTTTTGTCTATTCAACTTCATGTCATTTGTAAATATGCATCCTTTCCTGTCATTCAGACCTGCAACACATTTCAAAAAAAGTTGGGACAGGAGCAATTTAGGGCTAGTAATGAGGTAAAATGGTTAAATAATGATGTGATTTGAAACAGGTGATGTCAACAGGTGATTGTAATTATGATTTGGTACAAAAGCAGCATCCAAGAAAGGTCTAATCCTTTAGGAGCAAAGATGGGCTGAGGATCGCCACTTTGCCAACAAATACGTGAGAAAATTATTGAAATGTTTAAAAACAATGTTCCTCAAAGAAAGATAGGAAGAGATTTGGATATTTCACATTCAACAGTGCATAACATAATTAAAAGATTCAAGGAATCTGGAGGAATTTCAGTGCGTAAAGGACAAGGGCGCAAGCCTAAGCTGAACAACCGTGATCTCCGATCCCTCAGGCGGCACTGCATCAAGAATCGTCATTCATCTATAAGCGATATCACCACATGGGCTCAGGACTACTTTGGCAAACCTTTGTCAAGTACCACAATACGTAGTTACATCCACAAATGCCAGTTAAAACTGTACTGTGCCAAAAGGAAGCCCTATGTTAACAGTGTCCAGAAGCGCCGTCGACTTCTCTGTGCTCGGAGGCATCTGGGATGGACCATCACACAGTGGAAACGTGTACTGTGGTCAGATGAATCAGTATTTCAGGTATTTTTTGGGAGGAATGGACGTCGTGTGCTCCGGACCAAAGAAGAAAAGGATCATCCAGACTGTTACCAGCAACAAGTCCAAAAGCCAGGGTCTGTCATGGTATGGGGTTGTGTCAGTGCCCTTGGCAAAGGTAACTTGCACTTCTGTGATGGCACCATTAATGCTGAAAAGTACATAGAGATTTTGGAGCATATGCTGCCTTCAAGAAGACATCTTTTCCAGGGACGTCCATGCATATTTCAACAAGACAATGCAAAACCACATTCTGCACACATTATAAAGTCCTGGCTGCGGAGGAAGAGGGTACGGGTACTTGACTGGCCTGCCTGCAGTCCCGACCTGTCTCCAATAGAGAATGTGTGACGCATTTTGAAGCGCAAAATGCGACAACGAAGACCCCGTACTGTTGCCCACCTTAAGACTTGTTTGCAGGAAAAATGGGACAAAATTACACCTGAAACACTTCATCACTTGGTGTCTTCAGTCCCTAAACGTCCTTTAAGTGTTGTGAAAAGGAATGGCAACATCAAGTGGTAATTGCTTTACTGTCCCAACTTTTATTTAAATGTTAAATGTTTAAATGTTGCAGGTCTGAATGACAGGAAAGGATGCATATTTACAAATGACATGAAGTTGACCAGACAAAACATGAAATATTTTTTGTTCATATTGTCTGCAATGTAAAACAAGTCAAAGTAAATTTAGAAATCACTTCTTTTTTTTTTATTTGCGTTTTCCATACTGTCCCAACTTTTTCTGATTTGGGGTTGTAGTAATCTCCCCAGGAATACTGCATGCAGCCTTGCCATAGGGAGCCTCGGGACTTGACAGGATGGCAGGTGTCCCGACATTTGATCCTACCCGTCAAGATTCTCCTACCAGGGCTTACACGTGACATGGGTGTTTAGAATCACAGTTCGGAGCAGTGTTTCGAAACATCTGCGCTTCGGGATCTCGGCAAAGCGCCGAAACGTCAGTTTCGCGTCAGCCATCCCTAATTGCTGCTTGGCTTCCTGCTTGCCTTTGTAAACCTTGTTCATCTCTTGCTGCTGGACGAATGGCGTTATCTCTACATGTTTGGTGAATTAAGTTGCCGGTATAAGAGCACTTGAAGACTGCTGCTCAGATTTGGACGTTCATTGCTGCTGTTTTGTTCCTGATATTCTAACCCTTTTGTTTTGTTTTATTAACCTGTTTGAGTGCGCTTACTTCCATGTGAGCAACTGCAGCTTTGTTGATGTTTGTTTTACTTGCTTATTTGAGTTATTTTCCTTCATTATTGTGTGATTTATTTAATTTATCTTTCTTTATTACGGTGTGATTATTGAATCTATCATTTTCCTGTATTTTGCTTGTTTTTTTTGGTGCTGCCCTTTTTTGTGTTGTGAATAATATTTTCTTTTTATTAACCATTGAGCAGCTGTGAGTGATAACCGGCCTGCGAAGCTGGGACAGGTTGGTGACCGTGGTCAATTTCTGTAACTGAGTGCAGGTTTGAGTAGATCATCTTCTCTTTTTGTTATTTTTGTTTGTTGATGGTGTCTTTTTTTTGTAATTTGTTTTCTTGTGTTTCAGGCACTGTGAGTCCGGAGCAGGAAGGCTAGTTGCTCTATTTGGTGGTGGGTCCTGATACACAGTGTGGATATGGATATTAATAAAGCCTCACATCACATTAATATGATGCTGGCAGCACAATCTGATAGGTATTTTATATCAATATGTAATTATTTTTAAATATTTACATAATTTTAAGGGTAGGTTTAGGGTAAGGGTAGGTATGGATATTAATAAAGCCTCAAATCACATTATTATAATACTGGTAGCACACTGTAAAAAAAAAAAAAAATCAGGTCTCCAATTGAACATTTTCTAGTGACTGATCACATCTAAAATTTTCAGTTGGCCAAATTGAATTTCTTGAATTTTAATTGAATTAAATTGCATCAATTCACAGAAATTTAATTTGGCCAACTGAAAAACTTAGATGTGATCGGTCACTAGAAAATGTTCAATTGGAGACCTGAATTTTTTTTACAGTGCACAATCTGATAGGTAGCATTTTTGCTGTCGAATTGTGCTATACCTGTTTTAATGGGAGCAAAATTGGCTAGGTAGGACAAATCGACAGAACACCGGTCATAGTGGGCCGATCGGTGAAGTGATGGAGATCCCTCTCCCCTCCTTGCTGTTATTACAAAGGCCTAGATTAAATATTGGGGAAGATAAATCTCTTTCATAGAGGTTGTTTTCGTAGTTTCTACATGTTTTCACTTATTACAAATAGTTTATTCTATAGGCTTTTTTTAAAATTATTTTTTAGAAACCATAACAAGGAGCATAGTTTTATCTGTGACTACCATCTTACTAATAGTTGAACTTTTTATATTGAATTTTAATTAAATTAAATGTTAATTAAATTAGAGCTTGATGAAATATAAATATCAGTCTTAGATTGGAGTTAACTTAACCCTTAATCGTCCCTTGGGGTCCAGCTGACCCCACTGGACTTTTCCTCAATTTTTTGGTTGAAAATCAAAAATCTGGGCTTGATTTGGTTGTTCTAAAGGTGTGTAAAAAATGTTTTACCATTTAAGTCCCTCGGGGTCAGATTGACCCCACATTGAAAATGAATGGGAAAGTGTAAAAAAAAAAAAAAATTCACTTTCTTTGTCAATTTTTTTTTACTAAATCCAGTATAAATCTGAAAATTTCCACATTTATATCAAGGTCTGGTCCTAGAGCATAAACACAAAGTAGAACGAACTTTCTGTCTCATACACACACGCACACACACACAAACACACACATGTGTGTGACTGCAACAGAGAGCATTTTTATAGAAAAGGGGAAATAAAATCAACAAAATTGGCATAAATCTGAAAGATTTTCATACATAAATGAAGTACTAATACTAGAGCACAAATGCAATATGGAAAAAGCATGTTCACTCACACGCACACACACACAAACACAGGTGTCTGGAGCATTTTTTTGTATTTTGGCAATGAATGGGAAAATGTAAAAAATGCTTTTTTTTCACTTTGTTTGTAAAAAAAAAATCAACTAAATCCAGTTTAAATCTGAAAATGTCTACATTTATATCAAGATCTGGTCCTAGAGCATAAACACAAAGTGGAACGAACTTTCTGTCTCATACACACACGCACACGCACAAACACACACATGTGTGTGACTGCAACAGAGAGCATTTTTATAGAAACTGGCAAATAAAATCTAGCCTGGTTTTACCAGACTCTTGTTCATTTCATTTGTACATAGAGTCTGGCCACTCTCCATTGACAAGCGTTTACTTCCTTGAAGGCGGGTTCTCTGTTGAAGTTTAAAACTATTGGATCTGCCAAGAGTCACTCTGGATCTGCCTAACCAATCACTAACGTTTGGTCGTGACGTATGTCACGCCCCGTTCGCCTTTGATTCTCACATTAACTGAGCACACCACCTCAGTGTAAGTGATAAAACCTCGTGCATTAGTACATTCGGATTGTTATTTATTCACGGTGGAGAGGAGAGTTTTGTGATCTGAACGCGCTGCTCTCGTGGTGCATATCTCGTGCAATCATAACATGATTGTATGCTGTCAATAAAATGTCATATGCTTAGTATGATAAGAATAAATGCTGCCGTGAATAACAGCCCAATTCAAATGTTTACGTGCTTTTCTTCTTTTATTTTTTGAGCGGTGGTGAAATATTTTGCTCTTGTAAACACTTGCCAGTATTTAAAGAAATACAACTCTAGAAATGCAAATTACAGCTCACGCAACCGCACAGTGCTCTGAAAGGGTCTATAAAGGATATAAACAGTGAGTTTTGAAGTGATATATTCTTGAAAACTCAGAGATGTGGATTCGGACAGCAATTACATTACCACACGACCTTGGTGTTTGTCAAAAGTCGATAATTCAGCCTGGGTTTTTCTCGCGGGTGGTGGGAGACGGACGGCTTCAGCAACTCCTTCACCACTAATGGAGCGAGCTGGAAAATACTTTTCCCGGACCACAACATCAGCAGTACAGCAGTGTTTGTTCTTGCTCCGTGTAACGGGAGTTCGTTTGTTCAGGGAAGAAGGAGGCGGGAACCGGCGAACGTTTAACAACTTTTAATCAAATAATAAACACAAAATGAAAGTAAAAGCGGCAGCCCCTCACGGACGACTGCCGCGCACAAACATAACAAAACCCAACTTAAAATCCAGGCCTGGTCCTCTCTCACCGGTGTCGCTCGTCCTTATATGCCTCCGTGCTCCCTCATGAGAGGACTCGAGATCGGTGTGTCTCAATCACGCACACCGGTGTCGCTCGCTCGTCCACCTCGCCACACTTTTAACTTCTGGACATTCGTCAGCGCTGCCACACACTGGCATCTTTCACCGCCGCCATTATTGAACTACAACTCAAACTAGCGCACAACATCAACGTCATCGCTCTCAGCCACTCCCTCTGTTCGCTGATTGGACCGGTAAAAAATTGTTCGGGGGAAAACCTAAGGATACACCGCAGTCCCAGACGTAGTACTGAAGGAAAATGAAAATTGAGCGGAAGTACGTAGGAGGGCGGAGCCAGGCTAAATAAAATCAACTAAACTGGCATAAATCTGAAAAATTTCCATACATAAATGAAGGACAAATACTAGAGCACAAATGCAACATGGAACAATCATGAGAAAGAGAGGGAAAAGGGCAAATAAAAGAAAGATGAAAGGCAGCTTAACTTTTGCATAACTTCCCTATGGACCTCTAGTGGATAATGTGGTCATTGCACTCTCTTTCTCTTTAACTATAATTCCTAAAGTTTTTCCACAAACCTACAGATGGCGGTATTCTATCCCTAACACAGAGCAATGTCCAAAAACTATTTATATTTATTTAAGATCATCATTCAAGTGATTTTTTCATAAAAAATTTTTTTTTAATGAGCCAATTTATGATATAGTTAAGTATTTGTGCAGTAAATAGGTAAAAAACTACCAAATACCCACAAAAACACAGCATAGATGTATAGTTGAGAAGTAAATAAAAAAAATGATATATAGTTTTCCATGTAAAAAAATTATATTTCCTTATGCAATCGCTCTGTAAAAGTTTGGGGTCTATCTGACCCCAAGGGACTCAAACGTAAACCCTACTTGAGGGACGATTAAAGGTTAACTCTTTACTAATGTTACTGTTGTTAAAGAGATCGATCACCCCAAAATGACATCATTTAGTCTCCATTTACTTCCCAAACCATTTTGATTACTTTGACTTCCATAAAAAATAAAAAATAAAAATAAAAATGAAATAGACATTTATCAATATATCTCTGTTTACGTTCTACAGGTTTGGAATGAGCAGTACATTTATGGCATATACACACATAGCTCAATGCCTTATCCTGTCAAGTGCATTTCTGTGTGACAAAAATTAAATATTACTGCAGTAAATTCAATAATAAGTACTATTATATGTTTTTGTCCTATTTTATCTAGCATTTACTCCAATTTAAGGCCCTAACCCCAGCAAAACATTCACGCGTGAACTCGTGGGCTGGATTTGTCCAGGGCCAAATATTATCCCCACTCCAGCCCTGAATCTCCCTATATGGACTGTAGCGTGTTGTAGACAACCGGGATCTGTTTGTAAAATATAGTATGCAAATAGACCTGTTTCAATGACCATGCCCTTCTACTTTTACCACTGACTGAAATGAGCGCAGTTAAGATCACAAAATATAGTATGCTATGAGGGAGCATTACTATGAGGTACCTTCAATAGGTAGCAATTAAAAGTCAACATTAAATCAAAATCAGTTTGCATGAATGGGTTTAATAGCAGTATTGGCTTGTTACTGGTGGATCTACAAACCATGTGCACTAAAAGTGTGTTCATATTACCCTTTTCCCCATGGTTTTCAGCTAATAGTTTCTACTTTTCGCTGAAATATTGTGAAAAATGTTTTTCTTTCTTTCAGAAAGTTAAGGGGGAAGATAATGTGGAGTTTGGTTGCTTTCACTGAGGCGGCAACAACCTCAGAGCCTGACATATAGATAGTTCTAAGCATGATATGAAACTTAATATGTTTAAATTTCAGGAGCATAAGTTTCAATGTTTCAAAAAATCCCAGTGGACATACAGCAGGGTCATTATGGGGCAGGGCCGTGCAGAGAGTTCTTCAGGGACAGGGGCTCAAATGTAAAAAAGGGGCAATATATATATATATATATATGCTCATCAAGCCTGCATTTATTTAATCAAAAATACAGAAAAAACAGTAGCCTAATATTGTGAAATATTATTACATTATGTTCTTTTTAACTTTTTATTAATCCAACAATCTTGAAAAGAGTATCACAGTTTCCATCATTGACATTAAATCCTCATATTAGAATGATTTCTGAATGATCATGTGACACTGAAGAGTGGAGTAATGATGCTGAAAATCCAGCTGTGATCACAGGAATAAATTATATTTTAAATTACTTTAAAATAGAAAACCATTATTTTAATAATATTTCACAATATTGCTGTTTTTTATCAAATAAATGCAGGCTTGATGAACTTAAGAGACTTCTTTCATAATGCTGCATAATATTCAAAAATGGTAACGTTAATATAATAAAGTCCTTTCACGTCACCATTTCGCCAGCCTGCACTTCACATAATAGTCCTGTAGGTGCCGGTGGCACTTGGGTTTTGTTAACTTTGATAGTTTCATGAAGTAGTAAACGGTGTATCAATATACATAAATACAAGTGAATTTAACACTACTTACCATTAACGCGACTTTTGCTGCTGAATGGTTTTGTACAGTGATTTGTTTGTTGTCAGTTAAAATCCATTTTGTCAGTGATGCAATTTATAAAATGAGACAAACCGCAGGAAATCGTCCATGTAATTTTCAACCGATTTATGAATAAGAACAGAAAATTACCGCTCCACTTCACATCGCCCAATGGAATTTGAACTTGCTTTGCCAGATCACGATTGGTTGGTGTATATACATGACAAACGGGCATTGGTGAATTGTGTAATACTTTAAAATATATAATATATTGATTTGTAATTAAATCAACACATTAGCTCTGATTATGGATGAAAAAAAAAAAATATTAGTTTACTTTTTTCCCGTGAGGCCACACACTCTCTGAAAGGACCATATTTGGCTCGAGAGCCGTTTCCGAGCAGTGGAAAATCAGCTGTCAATCAAAACACACGCAACGCAACCCATAGCAACGCGTTATAGCAACGCCTCAACAGAAATTATCCGACTTTTGAGCCGTCCGTTACTATTGTATATATTGTCATGTTATAATAATCACATTTATGTAGTTTTATTGACCACGATATTATCATTGATATTTGTCAGAGAGGGGCACTTTTGATTCATTTTGAAAAAGGGCAGGGGCTGCAGCACCCAAAGCCCCCCCTCTGCACGTGCCTGTTATGGGGACATTCAATGTCCATATCCAGAGATGTACACAGAACATAGACTGTGAAACATCTAATATAATACTGTACACGAATGTTGTCAATATAGAAATAGACACTTTTTGCCCATGGATTTAATTACAAAATCTAACAGCAGGAGCTAATTGAACAACAACAACAACCTTTCATCCAAAATAAACACCACGAAATAAAAAGCTTTTTATGAAACGGTTAGTTCCAGTCCTTGATTCTGATTGGTCAATAGCTGTGTTTTATTGACGATAAATATACATACAAGAAGTAAAATGCCGATTTTTTACCTTTTGACCACAAGATGTCGTTAGTGTGCACAGTGTTGAAAAGCTTCGAGCAATGAGCCATTTTTTCGTTACAGTTGAGGGTAAAGCCCCAGTGCTTTGCAACCCTGTTGAAAAAAAAAAAAAAAACAGCTGGTTAGGTATGTTTTGAAGCATGGCATCTGGTTTATGCTGGTCATGAGCTGGTTTATTAGGACCAGCTCACGACCAGCTAAGGACAAGCATAAACCAGCTCAAACCAGCTGCCATGCTTCAAAACATACCTAACCAGCATATGCTGTTTTTTTCAACAAGTAAAGCTTCATTTCACCACCATCACTGCTCTGTGGTATGACTGCACAACACCCTTAGCAACCACTTTTAGCAACGTAAACATGTATGTTCTCATTGATATTTTTCATTGAAGCTACTGTATTATGTAGTAGGTATTGTGAGAGAGAGCGAGATTGAGTGACTGAATGCATTACCTGCATTCAGATTTAGTATAACAGTTAATGGGTTTTCTGTGTCCTCGCACTGGCTGCATCCGAAGGCACCACTGGAAACAGTTTCGGACAGCCTTCTGTGGTCACGTAACATAATTACTTTGTTTATTAACTGCTCCATCTGGTGTCTTAAGTGCAGGATTTCAGAGTGCTATTAATGTAATAAAGATGGAAAAAAGCCAGCTTATACAGTTGTGTATTAGCACTGATATACTAGCCCACCAAGGAGGCTGAGAATGGTACTACTTGAATAGAAGCACAGAGGTATGTCTTCATTGCAGGTCAGGTAATAATAGTAAAATATTAAAAGAAAGTAATATTAAAAATAGCAGTGCTGTCCATTATGTTTTATTACCATATTACTGTTCATTGTTGTATGTTCATTTCAACGTCTTGGCAGCTATTATTTAAAAAAAAAAATAACAACACAGTAACCAGTTTTTGATTTAATATTTTATTATACATAATATTGTTAGCAAATTAGGAGTTTTAATGAACACTTATTAACTGTTAGGAGCAGAGCTCACCAGTTTATTCCATCTGCAACCAAACAGTCCGTCTCCTGCGCAACTTTTTTGAAGGAGGTGACATAAGTGGGTCACAAGACTGGCCAGTGGAAGCTCCTACTGTTTGACATGCCCAAATCCTCAGTTCACCAGCTCATCCATCGAGTGGCAAGGGCAATGAGACGTCTGACACCTTGGAGGTGGGTGAGGGTTTCAGGTAGCTGGCTGGGCATCCAGCTTTTCAATGGTCAATGGGTGCCAATGATGGATGCCACAGCCAAGTAACAGCCATCCAGCCGAGAGGCTCTCACTCACGGTGCCATGCGATGGTACTGGACGCTCGGTGAACAGCTCGACACTCCGCCTCCTGGCGGCCAGCAATGGCTCCTCCGGTTGAGAGTAGCCGACAGCGAGTCCTGCTCCATCTCAGACGGCAGCTACCCCACCTCGACCCAGGAGTACGGCAGCGAGCTCTCCGTCCCACCTGGTCTTCACTCACTCAAGCACCACCACATCATGCAGCAACTTGTCTTCACTCTTCCACGCTGCCCGATCTCCTCAGCACCGCGATCCCTCTAAGCAGCATGGGCTCTCCGACAGCATGTGGCAAGCATTCAGTTTTCCTAAAAAATTCCATTGACTTACATTGACGGAATATTCATTTGAGATCTATCTGTCGGTTTCATAGCAACCACCCTGAGTACTCTAGCAACCATGATCAACCGCATAGTAACACCACAGCAACACCCTAGCAACCACCCATAATACCCTAGCAACCCCATAGCAACACCCGAGCAACCACCCAGAATACCCTAGCAACCAGCCCAAGAAACCTAACAACCGCATAACATCCATCCCAAGTACGTTTACAACCGCATAGCAACCACCCATAATACCATAGCAACCACATAGCAACAATCTAGCAACCACATCTATCTATCTATCTATCTATCTATCTATCTATCTATCTATCTATCTATCTATCTATCTATCTATCTATCTATCTATCTATCTATCTATCTATCTATCTATCTATCTATCTATCTATCTATCTATCTATCTATCTATCTATCTATCTATCTATCTATCTATCTACAACCCCAAATCAGAAAAAGTTGGGACAGTATGGAAAACGCAAAAAAAAGAAGTGATTTCTAAATTTACTTTGACTTGTATTTCATTGCAGACAATATGAACACAAAATATTTCATGTTTTGTCTGGTCAACTTCATGTCATTTGTAAATATGCATCCTTTCCTGTCATTCAGACCTGCAACACATTTTTTAAAAAGTTGGGACAGTAAAGCATTTACCACTTTGTAATGTTACCATTCCTTTTCACAACACTTAAAAGACACTTCCCAACTTTTTTTTGAAATGTGTTGCAGGTCTGAATGACAGGAAAGGATGCATATTTACAAATGACATGAAGTTGACCAGACAAAACATGAAATATTTTGTGTTCATATTGTCTGCAATGAAATACAAGTCAAAGTACATTTAGAAATCACTTCTTTTTTTTTTAATTTGCGTTTTCCATACTGTCCCAACTTTTTCTGATTTGGGGTTGTATCTCTAAGTACTTCTAACTGAAAACCTTCAAGCTTTGAGCTTTTAAAACTTCTTTAAACTTTCTAGTCTGGCTTTCTCAAGCCAACTTAAAGGGATAGTTCACCCAAAAATGAAAATTAGCCCATGATTTACTCACCCTCAAGTCATCCTAGGTGTATATGACATTCATCTTTCAGACGAATACAATCTGAGTTAAAGATGCCCAGGCTAATCAAAGCTTTAATGGCAGTAATAGTTGCTCTGTTTTTGAAGTCCATAAAAAAATGCATCTGTCCATCGAATAACGTGCTCCACGCAGCTCTGGGTTGTTAATAAAGGCCTTCTGTAGCGAATCGATCTGTTTGTGTAAGAAAAATATCCATATTTAAAACTTTATAAAGTAAAGTTCCAGCCGATCACCTTCCATGGAAAAGTGTTGAAAGTTCCTTCTTGCAATTCAAGATGCTTACGTGACGTCTGATGAGTGTACCTGGTCGCATTAGTCTTTCGATCGGCAGGGGAACTTTCAACACTTTTTCCATAAATTGAATACAGAAGGCGGTCGGCCGAAAGTTTACTTTGTAAAGTTTAAAATATGGATCTTTTTCTTACACAAACACATCGATTCGCTTCACAAGGCCTTTATTAACACCCTAGAGCCATGTGGAGCAGTTATTTGACGGACAGATTTTTATGATTTTTATGGACTTCAAAAACAGAGCAACTATTACTTCTATTATAAACTTTTAACTTAAATGACTGCAATTCAGTCATGTTTTTTTTAAAAAGAAGACACTTGTTACATGTATGCCCTGTCTGCTGTGTTCATTGTGTTTTCAGTTCAGTCCCTTTGACCTAGTTTCTCCCCAGTCTGTATAATTAGTTATTTCTATCACCTGTGTCCTGTTAATCACCTCGTTAGCCCTGTGTATTTAGTGCTCAGTTTTCCCTCAGTGTTTGTCGGTTCTCGTTTCTTGTTGGACGTGTTTGTGTGTATGTATGTTCCTGAGTTTGTATTAAAGTTTCCTTGTTTCTGTGAGCTCATTGCTTGCCTGCACGTAAACTGTAACAGAAGAACCGACTGAAACAGTTTTTTTTGCCGCGTTTTCTTTTTTGCTATTTGTTTTCCCCGTCTTCCCCATGGCCCTTCCTAAGGTTCAGCTTCTCTGCCTGGAGCAGGGAGACCGCCCGCTGGAAGCACACACCCGGGACTTCCTACAGCTTGCGTGCCTTACCCGTCTCCCGGACGGCTCGCTCTGTGTATTCTACCACACCAGCCTGAGCGGTCAAAGGCACACGTTCCAGCGGGCGGTCCAATGGGAGATTTCGCCACATTAGTGGAGTGGGTACTGGTATCCAACAAATCGCCACTCACCATCAGCCCTGCTGAGGAGGACAGCGGTACCAGTCCCACTCCACCACTGCCAGAGACCGCCCCCCCCTGGCTCCTCCCTCCCTCGGCTCCACCGGAAACCAGCGGCCATACGGCTTCTCCGGGCTCCCTCGTCTCTCCGGATCCGCCTTGGTCAGTCATCGACCTGCCTTCACCTGCGGCTTCGTCTGGCTCTGCCTTCCCTTCAGCTTCACCTTTGTCCTTGGTCCCTCCAGTTCAGCCGCTGTCCTCTGGTTTCCAGGTTCCACCTCGGGTGCTCGTCGCTGCGGTGCCACCTCGGTCTCCTGGCCCATCAGCTTTGCGGGGGCTCGTCGGCTCCATCTCTGGCTCCTTCTCCGTTGGTCGTCCCAAGGGTGTCTCCTCCACGGCTCCTCCCACCATCAACTCCACCCTGGGGCCTTGTCCTGGCTGGTTTCTGGCACACCACCTGGCTTCTCCTGCTCCAGGCTCCCCACTGGCTCCTCCCTCCTTCCACGCCCCCATGGACTTGTTCTTTCTGTTGGACTGTTTTTCTTTGTTTTGTACTTCTTTGTGTAGCGGCTATGAGTCAGATAAACTAATAACTCAACGGGGAATTTGAATTAAAATGAAAGACTCGAATTACACTATAATTTATAAATAATTCAGAATTAATGTGTACACCTTAACTTATTCGTCCACCATAATGTAAGAACTTAAAGGGGGCTCTGTTAAAGGGAAACATGTATATTTAGCTCAAATTAATTAATTAATGAATTCATAGGGAATTTTGAGAGTCTATATTTTACAGCCGAGCAAATGACTTTTCCAGCGTTCATTTGAACGGGCCGTAAATATCAACTCTGCAGCGGATATTAATATCCGAACAATAGTGAAACACTATTTAACAGCCAGGTAACTTAGATCGGCAGTTCAAGACATTAAATTCGTAAGCACATAACAGAAGAACAGTTATCTTTGAATACAAACGGAAATTTATTGATTACTCTAACACATCAAACAAATATCTAACATAAACACACGCACTCGCACATTCACACACGTTGCAGAAAGGAAGAAGGTGAGGAAAAAATACGTTTTAAGAGAGAGAAAATATGAAATCCCAAGTAATATGCATTTATGACACATGACCTGAAGAAACCATTGATCAGTAATTTAACCTCCTATTGTTTTCATAGGCAGGGTTATTACATTTGATCTAATGCATCAGTTCAGCTCGTATTCTAGAGGTATTACTTGTGTTTGTGTCTCGTGTGTCGTCTGACAAGGGGGATTCCCTTTTCCGCCTGGAGAGGGGTTTTCCTGGGTCTTTGATTCGCTGAAGGTCTGGTCGTGTCTTTGATCGACGTCTTGGGAAGCCAATCACGTGGCGTGTTGGCGGCTGGATGGAAGTCTTGTGGGCGTTGTTTGAAGTTGAAGCGCGCTGGAGACTCGTTGAGAAACTTTGTGGCGAAACTTAACAGAACCCGAGACTTAACGGAAAGAAAATAAACTTTAAGTAAAAGAAAAGAAAGTGAGAGAAGAGCAGATGGCCTGAATGTAATCGTTGTTTAACCCATTTTTTCTGATCTTGGTCTGCCACGATCGTCTGATCGTCTCCTGGGAGCTCTCCGTTCAGAACTCAACTCTGGTCAACTCTGAACAATTTCTGAACTGGCTGCGAACGTCTGTGTTCTGAGATTAAAACTCAAATATTTGCCCATCCCCTGGATGGGTTCTGGCCAATTAGGGTTCAGGGGTGACTGTGCACAGAAATGTAATATATGTACATATATGAAATATACATATATTAAATATATCCACATAGAAAGTGAAAACATATATGTACATATATATCTGCCCATATATAAAACCTATTAGAAAATGGAACAATTTCATATATTGACATATAAAACTAGCCCATATATTTTATGTATGTATAATACAGTATTTTATATATATGTCACATATATAATTATTAATATACATGACATATATTTCTTTGTATATATGTTGAATATACAAACTACACATATATGCATAGCATATTGCTTGCATACATGTTACATACATGTCCCTAATATATGTTTTTATATAGTCTTATTATATATTTTACATTTAAAATGAATTATATAAAATATATTTTTGATAAATGTATATGGATTATATAAATGACATATATATATCTATATATCTATATATATATATATAAACAGTGTGCACATATTTAAATATATGTTATGTTTTTATATTATGTATATCAATTGCTAAATATTTTGAATTAATGGTGTAAACTAAACAAATTTAAAAAAACATGCTTTCATTAATTTCGTACATATTTTTTAAATATAGGTTATGGATGTGTACTTACACACTTGCAATGCAATACATATGACATGCCTAAGCCTTAAATGTTAAACGGTGCAGTTAGCAAAAAATAAGTAATACAGTAAAACATTTAAACTTTATTAAAACTGTTTCAATATAAAAAGAAAAATTAAGCTGCGCACAATTAGAAAACTACTGAACACACAACTTTATTATATATAAATACAATATTACAACAAAACAAGTAACAAATAAAACCGCACAGAACATGAAAATCCACCAACAGGTATATGATACAGCCTGTAATTTTTTTTAAGTTAGAGTCTTTTTGGATGTCCTCAGCTCAGTGATCTGTATAATTAGTTATTTCTATCACCTGTGTCCTGTTAATCACCTCGTTAGCCCTGTGTATTTAGTGCTCAGTTTTCCCTCAGTGTTTGTCGGTTCTTGTTGGACGTGTTTGTGTGTATGTTCCTGAGTTTGAGTTTCCTGCTATCCTCGTTTCTGTGAGCTCATTGCCTGATTGCCTGCCTGCCTGCACGTAAACTGTAACAACACTTAGGAGTTTTTTTGGTCAAGTATATAAAAAAACAGAAATCTACATTTATTTTAAAGCAAATACAATGCACTTGTAGTTTTAAACAAGCAAAAATGCTCCACAGTATTGCCATCAAAGAGCTTCTAAAAAGCTATAGGATTGATGCTAATGATAAAACTAATACTATGGTAACTGCACAATCATGCATAATTAACACACTATGGTAATGTTTTATAAGTGTAATGATACAGTGTTTAAAATCCAACATGACATGTCAACTAATACGTATTTTCTGGAAATCCTCAAGCTCTCTTG
>JARQWZ010006519.1:0-20000 GCA_033150135.1 Gobio occitaniae
CTTCAGTGGTTCTTCAGCGGTTCTTCAGTGATTCTTCAGCGGTTCTTCAGAGGTTCTTCACCGGTTCTTTGACTAAGGTGCTATACACCTTAAAAAAAGGCTCGTAATCATAGGGGAACCTTTTTTAGTGCTATATAGCACCAATTTTGGTGCTTCAGTGGTTCTTCAGCGGTTTCTTCAGAGGTGCTATACACTCTAAAAAAAAAAAAGGTTCTATATGGGCACCAAAAATAGTTCTTGGCTCGTAATCATAGGGGAACCTTTTTAGTGCTATATAGCACCATTTTTGGTGCTTCAGTGGTTCTTCAGCGGTTCTTCAGAGGTTCTTCACCGGTTCTTCAGAGGTTCTTCACCGGTTCTTTGACTAAGGTGCTATATAGCACCTCTGAAGAACCACTGAAGCACCAAAATTGGTGCTATATAGCACTAAAAAAAGGTTCCCTTATGATTATGAGACTTTTTTTTTAGAGTGTATAGCACCTTAGTCAAAGAACCGCTAAAGAACCGCTGAAGAACCAAAATTGGTGCTATATAGCACTAAAATAGGTTCCCCTATGATTACGAGCCAAGAACCATTTTTGTTGCCATATAGAACCTTTTTTTTTAGAGTGTATAGCACCTCTTAAGAACCACTGAAGCACCAAAATTGGTGCTATATAGCACTAACAAAGGTTCCCCTATGATTACGAGCCAAGAACCATTTTTGGTGCCTTATAGAACCTTTTTTTTTTTTAAAGTGTAGTAACAATTTCCCTCAGAAATTGCTAGTAATTTACAGCAGAAACACTGAAATAGTTCTTGTAAAGCTTTGAAAAATGTTTTTTTTTACATGAATAAATCATATTAATAACGGATATGTTTTCATCTTTCCTTGGCTGTATGGGCGCAGCACAGGTGACTGTGGCGGCTGTCATGAATAACTCATGTGTTTGTCTCTTCAGGGCTGGACCTCAGTGAAGTGCAGAAAGAGCTTCAACACCTTCACCTGCTGCTGAACAGAAACAAAAGAGCCGAGGTGAGCCAGAAATAGAGCTTCCTCCTGGCCGATCAAAGGCTGGTTCCCTGCGGCTGTGCGGAGCAGATAAGCATCAAACCGCACGGCTCACGCCACAGACTCCAGCGCGCTGATGTGCCTCCAGACTGTTTGTTTGCCTGTTTTATTCTCTCGTTTAGTTTTCCTCCAGGGTCTGACACTTAGATGCTATCTGAGCTGGACTAAATGCATTTGACATGATTGTTGGGCAGATATGAGGTGATGAAAGGGCCACAGGTTTACTGCAGCGCTGGCTCATTCATGCCTTCTAACGTAAATCACCAGTGTCATCAGACAACAAATGCCTTGTGCTGGCTCAAGTTCACTTAAATACACAATAAAACACACTAACTTGTTTTTACCCACATATTTTTCAATTCAAAATTGCATATTTGATGTGGGGGGTGGGGAACGGTCAAAAAGGCATTCTGGTGTAGAAATTGAGATGAGGGATATATTCAATGTGTCAGAATTAAAAGCCGTTTAGGGGATCTGTCATGGGATCATTTTAATTAAGGAACATTTTAAATAACCTGATAAACATGAAAGCATTATGCCGTAATTTAAGACATTTCTCCTTATATAGAACCTTCCTTAAATTGAGTCAAGAACACTAGAGTTCCATATAGAACCTTTTAGAACCCTAGAGTTCCATATAGAACCTTTTTGGCATTAAGGGTTCCTTAAATTGAGTCAAGAACACTAGAGATCCATATAGAACCTTTTAAACCCTAGAGTTCTATATAGAACCTTTTTGGCATTAGGGGTACCTTAAATTGAGTCAAGAACACTGGAGTTCCATATAGAACCTTTTTGGCATTAAGGGTTCCGTAAATTGATTCAAGAACCCTAGAGTTCTATATAGAACCTTTTTGGCATTAGGGGTTCCTTAAATTGAGTCAAGAACACTGGAGTTCCATTTAGAACCTTTTTGGCATTAAGGGTTCCGTAAATTGATTCAAGAACCCTAGAGTTCCATATAGAACCTTTTTGGCTTAAAGGGTTCCTTAAATTGAGTCAAGAGCCATAGAGTTCAATATAGAACCTTTTTGGCATTAAGGGTTCCGTAAATTGAGTCAAGAACCCTAGAGTTCCATATAGAACCTTTTTGGCATTAGGGGTTCCTTAAATTGAGTCAAGAACACTGGAGTTCCATTTAGAACCTTTTTGGCATTAAGGGTTCCGTAAATTGATTCAAGAACCCTAGAGTTCCATATAGAACCTTTTTGGCATTAAGGATTCCTTAAATTGAGCCAAGAACCCCAGAGTTCCATATAGATCCTTTTTGGCATAAATAGTTCCTTAAATTGAGTCAAGAACCCTAGAGTTCCATATAGAACCTTTTTGGCATTAAAGGGTTCCTTAAATTGAGTCGAGAACCCTAGAGTTCCATATAGAACCTTTTTGTCATAAAGGGTTCCTTAAATTAAGTCAAGAACCCTAGAGTTCCATATAGAACCTTTTAGGCAGTAAGGATTCCTTAAATTGAGTCAAGAACCCTAGAGTTCCATATAGAACCTTTTTGGCATTAAAGGGTTCCTTAAATTGAGTTGAGAACCCTAGAGTTCCATATAGAACCTTTTTGTCATAAAGAGTTCCTTAAATTAAGTCAAGAACCCTAGAGTTCCATATAGATCCTTTTTGGCATAAATAGTTCCTTAAATTGAGTCAAGAACCCTAGAGTTCCATATAGAACCTTTTTGTCATAAAGAGTTCCTTAAATTGAGTCAAGAACACTATTTAAGGGTTCCTTAAATAATAAAAACAATCCTCGATCTGTAACACTCTTTTATCTGTAATTAATCCCTGGAATTATTGAATTATGAATCCTTCATATCGGTATGCATTATAGCCACAGTTTATGAGTGCCAGTGCAGTTTAACAGTTGCTTTGCTGGGTGTAATGCATTATAATAATTTGACAGGCGCGTTGCCGGGAGAATGGCTTAGAGCTTCCCATTCGCTTCCTCCGGGTGATAAGAAAGGAAAACACGGTCTCCGCTCCTAAAACAGAACCCTGAGCACCTTCAGGAAGAGCTGAGCGGCTCTATGGGCTTTGTAATTTAAGGCAGAGGTCAATCCCGGGCTTTACAAAGTGAGGAAGCCCCTCCACCCCACATTAATGCCCCGGCAGGTCAAGCTCCATTTGAAAAGAGAAACATGGGCTGCGTCCGAGATCATATGCTCTCTTTCTAGAGTAGGTCGTTGTTTTGAATAAGTAATTCACGACCTCTAAAAAAAGTATGTTTTATATTGTACAACTGTGTGTATGTAATCCGGACGTCATGTGACCTACCAGCGTCGCTTCACTCATGGGACAGTAAAGTGTCCGCACACTTCAGAATCTCACAGGAAGATAATAATAATTCAATAATTCCAGGGATTAAATACAGATAAAAGAGTGTTACAGATTGAGGATTTTTTTAATCATTTAAGGAACCATTAAATAGTGTTCTTGACTCAATTTAAGGAACTATTTATGCCAAAAAGGTTCTATATGGAACTCTAGGGTTCTTGACTCAATTTAAGGAACCCCTAATGCCAAAAAGGTTCTATATGGAACTCTAGGGTTCTTGACTCAATTTAAGAAGTAGGTCATCGGAGTACTTTTGCCGACTCTTGTTTGTAAATTCTGACACTTTGTTTGTCACATACTGTTTTTCGCCTAGTAGGGAAGTGTGTGATTATTTCTGATGCACTCTTAATCATGACAGATCTTCTGTGGTTTAGCACAGTTTGGGTTTTTGATTGGCTATGGTTCTTTATTATAAGTTACAAGAGATATAGACATTTCATTGAAGTTCTTCGGACCTGTATTTTGGTTTCTGTGCACTCTTGCACAGAAAATGACAAATCCCATAGAACCACCATTTTTGGCTGTGTGAAAATCATTTTTATAATCTAAAGAACCTTTTTTTAATTTTAAAGCCTTTTGTGCAATGGAAAGGTCCTCCACTCTTAAAAATAAAGGCTTCAAAAAGGTGTTTTCACACACTATAAAGCCGAATAAGTTGGCAAAACTCAAAAAAATTCAGGCGGTTGCATCAATTTAAAGTTTAAGTAAGCAGAACTTGCAGATTTTTATTTAGTACTCATACATTTGAATTGCTCTTAACTTCAAATATTTGAGTAAGCTCATTCATACATTTAACTTAAAATTATCAACTTCAATATTTTTAGTTGTGGAAACTTAACGCATTCATTAAACGCCACCTTGCTAATTGGTAACACAATGATAGCATTAGCATAGCACTCGCTGAATGTCGACAGCGATATAAAACATTTAACATAAATCTGTTCTCAAACTGAGCTCAAGATGGAAACCCTAAACCCAACATAACAGAAGCTCTTCTAAACTGGCATAACAAAACTGGCCACTTAACGTTAATCTTGCACAAATCATAATATAACACTTAATTTGGGCAATTACTCTTCCATTTTGAGCGCCGTGGGCAAAGCATGCTGGGAAATAGAAATCTCAGCCCAGTTTCGGTTAAATTTAAGTTCGTCTAAATTAAAAGAAACAAGTTCATAAAACTCAAAACAATGAAAGAGTTCAGATTACTTAAAATGTGTCCGTTTTGGGAACTCAAAAGAAAAGGAAAGTTCTAAATACTCATAAAAGTTCATGTGATTGAACTTATTTGTTTAATTTGAGTTGGCTCTACTCAAACCAGTTCTTTATTCTATACATTGGCTTTCCTGTAGCTCAAACAGTAGAGCATGGCGCTAGCAACGCCAAGGTCATGGGTTCGATTCCCAGGGAAAGCAAGAACTGACCAAAGTAAGTCGCTTTGGATAAAAGCGTCTGCCAAATGCATAAATGTAAATGTAAATGTTATTCTGAGCGTTAGGGTTTACGCAATGCCATAGAAGAACCATTTTTGTTTCGTAATCCGTTCTTAAAATAACTAGAATGAAGAGAATTTTAATCATCAAAAGAACTTTGTTCCCACTATAAAGTATCTCGGAAAATTAGAGGTTCTTCATGGAACCATCATTGCAAAAAAAGACTTTACACTCTTAAAAAATAAAGCTGCTTTTTTGGCATTGATGCTTCCATGAAGAACTTTTAACATCGGTGGAATCTTTCCACACTCCAAAAAATGACTTGTTGAATTTCCTTTAAAAAGCAGCGTCAAGGGGTTCCACGCAACTATATTGAGTAATTTTTACAAATAAAAATGTTGTTATATGAACTTAAGAAATTCAAGTAAAGCTGACAAAATGTCCTTGAGTAAATACAAACTATTTGAATTTGTCACTGTTACATAATATTTATATGAGCAGTTTAATAATGTTATGTTGAAATTAGAAAAGTGTATTATGTTAGGTGAACACATTTATCCATTTAATTTACCTTATTAAATTTTCTCTACAAGTGTAAGTGGAAAACTATTAAATAACAACAAACATATTTTTTAGAAACAAAATGCAAAAATAACTCATTGGACAAACTTAATTTAATTGAGGGCAGGAATTCCATCCAATAAATGTGTGTATACACTCAAAAAAAGTGGTTCTTGGCTCAAAGTGGTTCTTGGCTCGTAATAATTGAGGAACTACTTTTGGTGCTATATAGCACCAATCTTGGTTCTTCAGCTGTTCTTCGGTTGAGGTGCTATATAGCACCAATCTTAGTTCTTCAGCGTTTTTTCAGCTGAGGTGCTATATAGCACCAATCTTGGTTCTTCAGCGGTTCTTCGGTTGAGGTGCTATATAGCACCAATCTTAGTTCTTCAGCGTTTTTTCAGCTGAGGTGCAATATAGCACCAATCTTGGTTCTTCAGCGGTTCTTCGGTTGCGGTGCTATGTAGCACCAATCTTGGTTCTTCAGCGGTTCTTCGGCTGAGGTGCTATATAGCACCAATCTTGGTTCTTCAGCGGTTCTTCGGCTGAGGTGCTATATAGCATCAATCTTGGTTCTTCAACGGTTCTTCGGTTGAGGAGCTATATAGCACCAATCTTAGTTCTTCAGCGTTTCTTCGGTTGAGGTGCTATATAGCACCAATCTTGGTTCTTCAGCGGTTCTTCAGCTGAGGTGCGATATAGCATCAATCTTGGTTTTTCAGCGGTTCTTCGGCTGAGGTGCTATATAGCACCAATCTTGGTTCTTCAGCGGTTCTTCGGTTGAGGTGCTATATAGCACCAATCTTGGTTCTTCAGCGGTTCTTCAGCTGAGGTGCGATATAGCATCAATCTTGGTTTTTCAGCGGTTCTTCGGCTGAGGTGCTATATAGCACCAATCTTGGTTCTTCAGCACCAATCTTGGTTCTTCAGCGGTTCTTCGGCTGAGGTGCTATATAGCACCAATCTTGGTTCCTCAGCGGTTCTTCGGTTGAGGTGCTATATAGCACCAATCTTGGTTCTTCAGCGATTCTTCGACTTAGGTGCTATATAGCACCAATCTTGGTTCTTCAGCGGTTCTTCGGCTGAGGTGCTATATAGCACCAATCTTGGTTCTTCAGCGGTTCTTCGGCTGAGGTGCTATATAGCACCAATTTTGGTTCTTCAGCGGTTCTTCGGCTGAGGTGCTATATAGCATCATATCTTGGTTCTTCAGCGGTTCTTCGGCTGAGGTGCTATATAGCATCATATCTTGGTTCTTCACTGGTTCTTCGGCTGAGGTGCTATATAGCATCATATCTTGGTTCTTCACTGGTTCTTCGGCTGAGGTGCTATATAGCATCATATCTTGGTTCTTCACTGGTTCTTCGGCTGAGGTGCTATATAGCATCATATCTTGGTTCTTCACTGGTTCTTCGGCTGAGGTGCTATATAGCACCGCTATCATATACAGAACATGTTAAGATATGATGCTATATAGCACCATAAGTGGTTCCCCTATGATTACGAGCCAAGAACCACTTTTAGTGCCATATAGCACCATTTTTTTAGAGTGTACAAGTGCCTACAGCCCAAACACAGGCACTCTTCTGCATAATGGCAACCACAAAATCACAGAAACTCTTCTAAATGTCCAACATAACTGAACATAACACTAACATAAAATAACATCTTTCCCTCTACGGAGAAACACATAAAATAACACATTAATCCCTAAATTTACTCTCCTAATGCAGTCCCTTGCAAAGCATGCTGGGAACTACAGATCCACTGCCCAGTTTGTTCGTTTCTAAGCAATGTTAAGTTGCCCGAACAAACACTTATTAAGTAAAGCTGACAATACTCATTTTTAGTAGAAACAACTCAGTAAATTTAAGTTCATGTAGTTACATGAGGTTTTTAAGTAATGTGGGATGATTTGAGTGCCACTAAGAGAGAAAGTTTTTAGTGTGTAAAAAGGTTCTTTAGATTATAAAAATGTTCTTCACATTAAGAAACTTTTAAGGTTAACAGGTTCTTTTTAGGGAACTAAAAATGGTTCTTCTGTGGCATTACTGTGAAAACCAACCTTATTTTTTACTGGAGAACTTATAAAAGATCTCCTGCGCTAAAGCTATTTTCGGTTCTATTTGGAACTTTTAATTTAAGTGAGTATTTTCCGTAATTGAGTGCATTTAAACACTCATGTTTGCCATAGATTGGAGATGGTTTCATAAGTCGGACTTGCTCAGCAGGCCCTGAACGTCATTGGAGCACATTTGTTTTGAAGCTCGAAACACCTTGAACAAATTTCTCTCTACATTCAAGCAGCGCGAGATGATGATGTTGTAACTTTGTGATGTCCGTCAGGTCTGCGGTGTCCCACTGACCCGGAGCTTCAGTCCATCTGCATTCTTGCACTTTGAACCATAAACATCCTCCTTTCAAAGAGCTTGGCAGGAAGTTTTGGTAAGTTTTCCCTTAAATGTGCTATAGTCTATTTAAAATAGAAGCCTGCTGGATGGCTTTCAGCATCTGATACAATATAAATGTCTATATGCGTTGGGATGCTGTGTTTGAGGTGGTCTAATAGTTTTGTACTGGTTTGCATTGCATGTGTGCAAATAATAAAGGTCATGAAATAATAATACTATATATATATATATATATATATATATATATATATATATATATATATATATATATATATATATATATAATGTAATTTTCTGCTTTCGGTTTGATAGTATGAAAGCTTGCTGTATAACCAAATACTGGGCCTGAAAAAAGTATTTATATATTAATACATTAATTACACAGTGTCTATTAATTAATTCTCTTTTTTTAAGATCCAATGAATTGATTAAGGCTGTCATAAGTGAAAATGAGTAAACTACACACAAGCTCGACAGATCTCTAGCGCAGTTTCCACTAAAAACAAAAGAAATGCTTCGTTCTCTGTTCAATTTCAGAGGCGTGAAGGAGCCGATAGATGCTGATGACATACAGAACACACAGCTGTTACACCTGTGAGTGTGTGTGTGTGTGTGTGTGTGTGTGTGTGAGAGAGAGAGAGAACAGACTGGGGGCTTGGAGATAAAAAATCTGCAGTTGTTAATAATCACTTATATAACCTGAAACTAAATGTTTTTTTTTTTTATTTAGTATTTTTTTTTATGTCATTGCATTTTTTAGAGCATAAGAAACAAATGTAAACATTTTTTGGAAAAAATATATTTTATTAAATATGTTTTGCTATATGGACAAGATGACAAAAAAACGTCGTACCGACGAATTGGGATCACTTCTGGGAGCCCCTATCAGCTTCGAGCTATCTAGAACCAGCCAATGAACAATTGGCGTGCGAGATTTGCATCTCACGCTCCGCCCCGCACTGCGGGTATAAACAGGAAGCGAGAGCGAATGCACGCTGTTTTTCACTGAGGAGCCAAACGTAGTGGCTCAACCTGCAGTGATGGTACAGCAACTGTGGCGACGGGACGTACGTCTCCGTTCCCTCCTTCAGGGAACGAGGGTTACCATACGTAACCGAGACGTTCCCATTCAGTCGGTCACGTTCGACGTACGTCGGACGTACCGACGAATTGGGATCCCCTATGGAAAACGCCAAAGTTACTACCACTTCCAGCGCCCAGCGATGAGCCCCACGGACCCCGATCTGATGCGGGCGGGTAGGTTCACGCAGGGAGAGTCCAAGCTGCTGTTCCGCAAGACCCATTCAGCTGACTGTATTGGATAACGCTGGGAAAGCGTGCCTGTGAAGGCAGCTGCGGAAGCCACATCATGCCCAGAGGGAGTTAACATGTGGAGAATACACGTATGGGCTGACCGTGGGCAGCACAACATACGGAAGTCCCAGGGGTGGCCCCGGCCAATTAGTGGAGGGGGAACAACACGTACCTGGAACGGCAGAGGACACTCTGCCGAGGGAAAGACACGGGCTCGCTGTAGGGAGCCGTACCGTGGAAGAATACACATATGGGACCGCCGTGGGGGTCACTACATATGGAACCCAGCCTAACACAAGTTCCACCAATGCATACGAGTGTTAGACCTGGCGTCGAACGCTCCGCCACGTCCGACTGCCGCGGGTTGCGGAGGACTCAACAGGGTTCGCCGTTCCGGGGAACTCGACTGGAGCAGAATAAGCGCACGCATCCGTCTACCATAGGGGAGGGAATGGCACAGCAAGCCGACACTAGAACAGGCATTTCGGTGTTACTGACTATGGGAAGTGAGCACACAGGAAGATACCGGCTCTACACGGAGGCTATAGAATCTAGCGAACGTGTTAGGTGTCGCCCAGCCCGCAGCTCTACAAATATCTGTCAGCGAGGCGCCATGAGCCAGCGCCCAGGAAGAGGCAACACCCCTAGTGGAGTGGGCTCTTAACCCGAGCGGGCAGGGCACGTCTTGGGACTGATAAGCCAAGACGATGGCATCCACTATCCAGTGGGCCATCCTCTGCTTGGAGACAGCCTTTCCCTTCTGCTGTCCTCCGTAACAGACGAAGAGCTGCTCTGAGGTCCTGAAGCTTTGCGTTCTGTCCACGTAAGTCCGGAGAGCACGGACGGGACAGAGAAAAGCTAGGGCTGGGTCTGCCTCCTCCGAAGGCAGCGCTTGCAGGCTCACCACTTGGTCCCGGAAGGGAGTAGTGGGAACCTTGGGCACGTATCCAGGCCGGGGTCTCATGATCACATGAGAGTTACCGGGCCCGAATTCCAGGCACGATTCGTCGACCGAAAATGCCTGCAGGTCCCCTACCCTCTTGATGGAGGCCAACGCAATCAGGAGTATAGTCTTTAATGACAGGATTTTCAACTCAGCTGACTGCAGAGGCTCAAAGGGTTCTCGCTGTAGTGCAGTAAGCGCCAGAGCTAAGTCCCAAGAGGGTATAGAGGGAGGACGAGGCGGATTTAATCTCCTCGCTCCCCTAAGGAACCTGACGATCAGATCGTGCTTACCTAGAGATTTCCCATCTACTAGCTCATGGTTAGCGGCGATAGCGGCAACATAGACTTACAGGCCCGGGACGGGAGATGTGGGTCACCGCGCCAGTTAGAGGCGGTCGCCGTCGCCGGACACAGTTGCATTGCGACGGCGCGCTCCACTGGCGGGATCCCCATGTAACCCTTGGCTGGCCCGCCGTCGAGGGTAGTGAGGGGGGAGGAGTCACTCGGTCGGTTTCTGGCAGAAAAAGGTGCCGTCCACGACCTCGTGAGCTCCTCATGCACCTCCGGGAAGAAAGGTGTCGGGGCGGGACGCTGAGAACCAGCGCGAGCCGCCCCGAGGAACCAATCATCCAACCTAGAGGGTTCGGGACACGGTGGAGGGTTCCACTCGAGCCCAACCCTTTCGGCGGCCCGGGAAAGCATAGCAGTCATCTCGGGGTCCGGGGCAGCCGTTGCCACTCTCCCAGAGGGAGGCAGTACAGCTGACCCTTCATCCTCCGAGGACTGAAACTCCCCCTCCGATGCAGCGATCGACATCTGTTCATCCACCGGAGCTCCGAAAGACACCACTGGTCTCCCATGGGAGGGTCCAGCGGTCTCTCTCGGGAGCTCTACCGGCTGCGGAGCTGAGGGATTAGGGGCCTGCGGAGTTTCACTCGGCGGGTTTGCCCTAAACGTGATCCTCAGATCACCCTGGCCATCCAAAGAAGCAGGTCCACCCGGGTTAGGGGTAGACCTGGTTCGTGGGATGGGTAAGGGGACTCCCCCAGCCCGGAGGTAGGAGAGTCTCTATCTTAGTTCCGCGATGGTCATGTTCCCGCAGTGGGAACATGAGTCATCCACAAACGCCGCCTCAGCGTGCTGTTTGCCCAAACACGTGAGACAGCGATTGTGACCGTCAGTAGGCGCCAGGGAACGACCGCATCCAGAAACGCATGGGTGGAATGTCATCTTGAAAAAGACGCAGCGTCACCCGTGTACTCTTTTGTGAGGAAACGCTCTGTGCTGAAGGGAAAAGCGACAGCGCACGGGATTGTAGTGCAGCCCGTGCCTGTACTCAATACAGGAAAACGCCCAACCAGACCAACAGAAATTTGTTGCTGTGAAAACAGCAGTTTTCTCTGTAACACAGATGCAGCTGATGAGCTTCCTGCGGTCCCGCTGGAATGTGCCGTCTCTCCAACACGCGTTTCTCCTTTTCTCCGGTTCTTCAGAAAACTCCTGTCTTGCTGATAGCAGCGAACTCAATGTGAGTGGTCTTCGTTCTGCCGTTTGGCTCCGAAGTGAATGACAGCGTGCATTCGCTCTCGCTTCCTGTTTATACCCGCAGTGCGGGGCGGAGCGCGAGATGCAAATCTCGCACGCCAATTGTTCATTGGCCGGTTCTAGATAGCTCGAAGCTGATAGGGGCTCCCAGAAGTGATCCCAATTCGTCGGTACGTCCGACGTACGTCGAACGTGACCGACTGAATGGGAACTTAATACATAAAATGATACGTATGGGCAAAAACAATGGGATTTTTTTATTATTATTATTCTTTGGACAAAGATGATTCTCAGCTGTTATGAAAGATATGAAATACATTGATATACCATTTTATTTAATGCAGTATGTGGGTAAAATGGCAAAAAAGGGGTTTTCCCAATCTATACAATGTATCTAATTTGCATATGAATGTGTTCTTGGGGAAACGTAAATGAAAATAAAAGTGTAATAATGCGAGTAATAATCGGCAACATTTTCATAACAGTGTCTAATATTTCATATATAATTTCACTTGCTTCGCCCAAAATACAGTGGAAATAAATCAATGCCCTGTTTCATAACAGAAAGTCATATTTTGATTAGAAACCCCATCGCATTTTCCTGAGATGTTTATTTATGCCAAATTGGAAAATTAGCCAGATTGAAAAGATAATTACATAGTATTATATTTCCGTAAGAGTGCTAAATTTGATCAATAAATTAATGTCAGTCATTTTTAAAGACCAATGAGAAATTGTGCTATGTAAAATTATAGCACCCCCCCCCCCCCCAAAAAAAAATATTTGTCTTTATTAATCTTTAAGTTAAGTGGGCTTGGAGGTAAACATGTAGATGTGTCGTAATAAAAGCGGGTTAAATTACTATAGGCTGTCAAATACTGTCAAATAAAATACCTCACGCTAAGTTAGCCTAAATAAAGACCTTTAACCGGAACGTTTTTATATTTATTTGCTACATACGTGGAGTTAAATCTAATCTAATAAATGAAAAATATAAACATGTATCGAGAGCAGCTCATTTAGTTATAGCTATATGAATGATAAAGGTGTTATTTGTGTGATAAACGCATCAGTGTGAGTTTGTTCAGCGATGAGAGAGACGTGACGAAAGCGGAATATGACGAGAAGATCCGCGCGAGTCTGACGACAGCAGAGTTTCGCCTTTCACGGGAGGAAAAAAAAAGTTGCAGGATCTTCCAGAAGAACCTTCGAGCTTAAACGACATTGAGATCCCGAGTTCATCACAGCAAACCCCGAGTGTCCTGGAGCAGGAGCTCTTATTTCATTCACACGGACCATATTTAAGCGTTTCTGTCATCATTTGTGGATCTGCGATGACCTGATGCATGAACAAATCCTCCAAAAGACCTAAAATCAGGTACGTCCCGTTTGAACATCGTCACGGTCTCTTAAAATAAGTTTTCGTAGCAATGCGACTTTTGGTTCCCCAAAGAAACTTTCCGTTTCTTAGAACATTTTAATAATCTACAGAACCGTGTTCCACTATAAAGCGGTTCATGGATGATAAACGCTCTAAAACGCTGGCTTGTTCCAACCGTCAAATATGGACAAACCCAACCGTTAGGTTTAACTTTTTAATTTAAAATTTTAAACGCCAACGGTTTTCCATAATTAACCGTTGAAACAGCCCCGCGTTTTTAGAGCGAGGGTTCTTCACGGGACCATCGATGCCAAAAACAGGATCTTTATTTTTAGCGTGAGGTGTTTGTTTTGATGTTTTGTTTGTGTTTTTAAAGCGATGGCATCTTACCATAGCTTGGATGATGACGCAATGGCTTTGATGGTCCAGGACACCAACCTCGCGGTGAAGAAAGAAGAGTTCGCGAAGGACGAGACGGTCCAATCCGAGCCGAGTTTGGAGAAAGCGGACCCGTCCCAGAAGCCGCCGTACTCGTATGTGGCTCTGATCGCCATGGCCATCCGAGAGAGCTCGGAGAAGAGACTGACCCTGTCCGGCATCTACCAGTACATCATCACCAAGTTCCCCTTCTACGAGAAGAACAAGAAGGGCTGGCAGAACAGCATCCGGCACAACCTGAGTCTCAACGAGTGCTTCATCAAAGTTCCCCGGGAGGGCGGCGGCGAGCGCAAGGGCAACTACTGGACCCTGGACCCGGCCTGCGAGGACATGTTCGAGAAGGGCAACTACCGGCGCCGGAGGCGCATGAAGCGGCCGTTCAGACCTCCGGCGGCTCACTTCCAGCCGGGCAAGTCTCTCTTCGGCGCGGACGGATACGGGAGCTACCTGCCCGCCCCCAAATACCTCCAGTCTGGCTTCATGAACAACACCTGGCCGCTCGCGCAGCCTCCGCCGACGATGAGCTATGCGTCCTGCCAGATGGGCAACGGCAATATGGGGGCCATGAACGTGAAAGGACTGTCGGCCCCGTCGTACAACCCCTACAGCCGAATGCAAGCCATGGGCCTGCCGAACATGATGAACTCGTACCACCAGCACCAGGCTCAGCAGCAGCAGCCCTCGCCGGTTCCGTCCAACAGCGCGGCGGCCCTGCAGTTCACCTGCTCCCGGCAGCCGGCCGAGCTCTACTCGTACTGGGACCACGAGGCCAAAAACTCCACGTTACATTCGCGGATTGACATTTGAACCGAATACACACCTCATTCGAGGGGACTGTCGATCATCCAAGGTAAACAGGGTAACTTTCGTTGCTGAAGAACAAACACTACATGGACTGCATGGATAAATCTTTTCTTTACGTTATAAATCAGTAGTTTTGATTCTCGACTTCAGGATAAAACATAAAATAGGCTACATTTCATTAAAAAATCGAAAATTAATTTGTTTGTGGACAATGAGAACATTTACAAGATTGTTTGGGACCATTGTGATTTTTACATTTTGGATTGTCAAGCCAGCACTTATTATTTTCTATGCTTTCAATAAACTGTTTTGATTAAAATGTCTTCGACAGTCGATGTATGTGGAAGATGTGAGAGGAGTCTGTTATTCTAAGCGCTTAGAAAAAAAAAACAAGAAATTTGACACGAGCACTCTCTAAAAATACTGGACTGTTTCAACGGTCAAAAAAAAAAAAACCGTTGGTTTAAAATTTAAATTTAAATTTTAAACCCAACGGTTGTGTTTGTCCATATTTGACCGTTGAAACCCAGCATTTACATTGATATTCCTGCTCTTGAGAAGAATTATGATAATTAATCACCGTTAATATGATTGTAAGGCCAGTTCTTCACTTCTGCTTCATTTCGTTCCGTGTAAATAAAATCAGACAGTGTTTATAATGATCTTTCGCTTTCTTTTATAATTTTTAAAAAAAAAACATGTTTGTTTTTGGTTTAAAGAAACCTATTCGAATTGGGCGATTTATTGTTTCGTTTCGGCAGACACAAAAAATCAGTTCTCGTGAATTATTAGCTCATTATTTTTAGATTTTGTATTCAGTCAAATATTATATTTATATATAGGGTATTTTATATTCAATCAAAGCCCTTTCTTTTCATTTAAATCTATCTGCTGTGCGATATCATAAATACGTTCGTCTCACAGTAATCGAAATTATTATATTTGTATTAAAAGTGACAATTAAATGTGTCTAAATTAGTCTTTTAACTCATATGCGAGAATAACACACGAGGTTAAAGAAATAAAAATAACAATAATACGGAATAGAATAGCAGTGATTAATCATTTATAAAGTGTTTTTGTGTGAATATCTCTTTCTCTTCTGTCTCTCATTCCTACATTCTGTGATCAAGGCCAGATTTAACGAAAGTTCGTGAGAAAACACGAGAAATTAATGTCTTGCAGTCGCTCCATATTTTATACAATAATATCATTTGATAATCCTGTCGCGAGACTGACGAAAACGGAGCCGAACTCGAATTATAAGGCAAATAAAAAAAACAAAAAAAAAAATTTTTACGAAAACGTTATGGTTTATTTGCCTTTGTTATTTGATCTAATTATACAAGTGTCATCTCCTCAGGTTTATTGCCCGTTAAATGACACAATAGGCCATATTTTTATATTATAATAAACATAAAATTGAAAGATTACTCTACAATCCTGCGTTAAATTATTTGTCTTTGCGAATGGATAAAACAACAAAATACTGACAGCATTTAGCCTACACTCACCCAAATCAATTAAGAAGCATACGTGCCATAAACATCATAAACCGTGAGTTTATTTGAGTTCCAGGCCGTCCGTGAAAAGCTTAAAAATGATTGTTCGTTTGCAATTTATTTTAAAACATTAGGCAATATTTAATATTTATTTCCGCGTCTGATGTTTGTATTTCACACTGATTCTATTGAATTCAAATAAAAGAGCTCATTAATATTTATTCCCGGTAAACAGAGTCTGAATCCGAGAATTGTGTAGGCATATAAACTGTTCAGATCGCGCGTGTTTTTGTGAAATGTTTTATAATAAGTTCTAAAAGAGCTGTAACGTCATGTGAGTGACTGTAAACACGTGATGTGAATTATTCTCAGAATCACCTGTCAGTAGGGTGACCACCATCAAACAAACCAAATGTGGGACGATTACTAAGTTTGTGTGGGACAATGTGGGACATGTTACCAACACACTGTTGTATAATCTTAAATTCAACATCACTGAGCCCAAAGGCAGCAGGCATCATGCAGATAACTACTTTTGAAACAGTTCTGACCAAGTGCAACTAAAATCCAACTAAATAAATAATGAAACAAATAAAACAACATTAAATTAGTTAATCTTATATATTAATATATATATATATATATATATATATATATATATATATATATATATATATATATATATATATATATATATATATATATATATATATATTCATTTATATACAGAACTATCCATTCGTTTTCTGACAGGGAACACATGGAACGAATCACCGCTCCACATTTTGATTGACAGCCGTCACAACCTACTAGTGACCGTGTTTACTCCTTTCTTTTCAACCATTGGATATGGTTTAAAAAATGGCTTTTGTATTTGTGTAAGGCGGGATGTTACTTCTGACGAAGCGCTGTTAAATATAGGTAAAAAACGATGCCGCAAAAATAATAAATAAAATGCTTTCTTGAAAAGGCAAAAGAACGCATGCATGTTTTCTCAATATGATCATTAAAAATCAATAGACTGGTGAAAATGCGGGACATTTTCTCAATATGCGACATGCGGGACAAGGGGTGAAAATGCTGTGCGGTACAACGCAAAGCGGGACAGGTGGTCACCCTACCTGTCAGGATATATTTTGATTTTTTCCAGAAGGATTCTTGACTGTCCTTCTTTACAGAAACTCACACAGATCTTCAGCTCATGTGATATTCTCAGGAAACGCATCTTTAGATCAAGGTCAGTATATTTAGCTTTACGTGTTTATGAACCGATGAACACACACACACACACACACACACACACACACACACACACACACACACACACACACACACACACACACACACACACACACACACACACACACACACACACACACACACACACACACACACACACACACACGTGACCTCTCATGTTTGACCACTAGACGGCGCCATAAGATCATCAGTCATTATTGTGTGGAAATGTTTGTTACAGTTTTTCTCGATTGCTAAAACACATTTCTTGAAAGCTGCTCACCTTTTCTCTTAAACTGTGAACACACAACTCAATTTTCAAGCTACATTTACAAAACCTCAGACTCTTCTTGCAAAACCAAACTTTCACCTCAAAACAGTTCAATCTGTGCTCAAAACTGAACTATGTTGTCAAATCGTGCCCCGAGTCAATCAAAATAAAAAAAACTACTGAACAGTCACTAAACACTACGTAGAAAAATAGAAAACACAATGCTCAGGACATGAAGCTGGTGAAATAAATGTTTATTGTTCACTGTAGGCTAAATGCATGTTGCAAAAAAAAAAAAAAAAGTGCATTTAGCACTTGTACAAAAAGACAAAACAGAAATCTTGTGCATTTACATGTACTGTATCACTTTTAAAAACAAACAGAAATCATATGTGCTTACCACTTGTGTACAGTAAGCCTATGTATACTGTAAATATAAAGTACAAAAAATACAAATAAGTGAATTATTCAGCCACAGCATCATGTCTCCGTACTGGGTCAGGCCACAGGACTTCATCCACATCACAGGCCACATTTTGTCTGGCCAGGCAACGGGGAAAAAAACCCCTGGCATGCCGTATCCAGGCTTGGCTTGCCTCCACACCTATGTCACCACAGGCAAGTCCCATGGCTTGCAGGAGATTTACCCTGGTGTAAGGTTGGCGTTCATATACCTTCCACCGCCATGAGGAGAAGAATTCCTCAATGGGGTTTAGAAAAGGGGAGTACGGTGGAAGGCAAAGATTGATCAAATCTTGGTTCATATTGAACCACTCTCTAACCTGGAGGGCTCTGTGAAAACTCACATTATCCCAAACAACCACATGGATGGGATGCTCATCCTGCTGCCCCAACAGAGCATCTCGCATGTTATTGAGGAAAATGAGGAGCTGGTGAGTGTTGTAGGGCCCCAGGTTGGCATGATGGTGGACAACCCCATGATTGCTGATGGCAGCACATAATGTGACATTGCCACCACGCTGCCCAGGAACACCAACAATGGCCCGATGGCCAATCACATTACGGCCTCTCCTTCTCCTTTTGGTGAGATTAAACCCAGCTTCATCCATATAGATGTATTCATGGGGTCTTTCCATTGCATCCAGTTCAAAAACCCTCTGTAGAAATAGATATAGTTCTGTAAGTGATACGGAAAGTGATTTAGGCCACTACAGTAAATCACTACAGTAATCAACATTGAATGTGTCTGGATGTATGCCAACCTGTACATACTGGAATCTTTGCTCTGAGTTGCGGTCAAAAGGCACTCTGTATAGCTGTTTCATGCGCAGTCGGTTGCGCTTGAGGACACGATCAACAGTAGAGAGGCTGACACTGTTTATACCCTCAAAATTTACATGGCCCTCAATGATCTTCTGCTGAATTTCACGCAGTTTAATGGCATTGTTCTCACGGACCATATCAACAATTAGGGTCTCTTGGTGTGGGGAGAACATACCTGTCCTGCCACCCCCATGTGGCAGTCTTTCAATTCTACAAAAAGAGAACATGGAGTTACAAAAAATATACATGGAATACTAGGCCTACAAACAGTTAGACCAACCCTCCATTACAATACTACAGTATATCGGTACAGTGGTGTACTAGAACATATATTTACTTACAGTATACTGTGATACAGTATATAGTATGTCTTACAGTAATTGCTGTCAGCATTTACATACTAGGCTATAATTAAAAAAAAAAGTTATTAGCTGTTCTCTTCTCTAAATCTTCGGATTATGGTGGACACAGTGAATCTACTGATGTTTGGTTGTACCCTTTGTCCAGCCTCCCTCATGCTCATACCATGGACAAGAACATGGTCAATCACAGTAGCTCTGATTTCATCAGATATTACTGTTCTTTGTCTTTGCTGATCACCTCGACCACCTTGACCACCTCGACCACCTTGACCACCTTGACCACATCGACCACCTCGACCACCTTGACCACCTCGACCACCTCGACCACCTCGACCACCTCGACCACCTCGACCACCTCGACCTCCTCGACCACCTCGACCACCTCGACCACCTCGACCACCTCGACCACCTCGACCACCTCGACCACCTCGACCACCTCGACCACCTCGACCACCTCGACCACCTCGACCACCTCGACCACCTCGACCTCCTCGACCACCTCGACCTCCTCGACCACCTCGACCACCTTGACCACCTCGACCACCTCGACCACCTCGACCTCCTCGACCACCTCGACCACCTCGACCACCTCGACCTCCTCGACCACCTCGACCACCTCGACCTCCTCGACCACCTCGACCACCTCGACCACCTCGACCACCTCGACCTCCTCGACCTCCTCGACCACCTCGACCTCCTCGACCACCTCGACCACCTCGACCACCTCGACCACCTCGACCACCTCGACCACCTCGACCTCCTCGACCACCTCGACCACCTCGACCACCTCGACCTCCTCGACCTCCTCGACCACCTCGACCACCTCGACCTCCTCGACCACCTCGACCTCCTCGACCACCTCGACCACCTCGACCTCCTCGACCACCTCGACCACCTCGACCACCTCGACCACCTCGACCTCCTCGACCTCCTCGACCACCTCGACCTCCTCGACCACCTCGACCACCTCGACCACCTCGACCACCTCGACCTCCTCGACCTCCTCGACCACCTCGACCTCCTCGACCACCTCGACCTCCTCGACCACCTCGACCACCTCGACCTCCTCGACCTCCTCGACCACCTCGACCTCCTCGACCACCTCGACCACCTCGACCTCCT
>JARQWZ010006519.1:25000-52031 GCA_033150135.1 Gobio occitaniae
CAAGTATGGCCATTTTACCCTCATATTTCATAAAGTAAAATGGTACATCACTGCATTTTGTTATATCTTTCATAACATAGTTCAGAATCATCTTTAAACAAAGTTTGTTTAAAAAAAAAAAACCTGAAACCTAAAAATTGATTGGTGCATTAAAAATAAATCCCATTGTTTTTGCCTATACATGCAATTTCATGTCGTTTTATTTTTTAAACAACTACAGAGGACATATCATAACATATTAATAAAATATAATTTTTCAAAAAAAAATGTTTTTCCAGTTTTTTCTTATGCTCTAAACAATGCAATGATATGAAAAAATCCCAAATTAAAAAAAGTCCCAGGAGGATAGTTAAAAAAAAAAAAAAAACTTTAAATGTAATATAATATTTTTGTTTGATATATTTACAGCAGTTTGGGGATATTTTATGGCGGCTGAATCTTTTTTTTCTTTGACTGTACGACTGAAAGGCTTAATAATGTCTACTTCTAATGTATTACTTTAACAACTAGCCTCACTAATCAAGAGCAAAATAAAATATGTGTTTGTGTATTATATGATATTTTTTTACTAGTTTTACTACATTATCTTCCTGGAATCCACCTTGAAATCCCTCCTCCAGTTGGGATCAGGATGATTCAAAGTTATCCAAATAATACTGACCAGTTTTGAACAACACAAACTTTGATCCAGATTAAAACTAGGATTGGATTCCGTGATCTAGTCTGATTTCAGATTCCTTCTTTCCCTTTTGAACAACACATTTTCAAGATTTGATCCAATCCGATAAGCAGAATCCCATCAGTTTACCTTTGAACAACTGGCCCTTGATGATATTAAGTGCCTTTTGAAAATATTGCATGTTCATCTCACATATACTGATGCAATAATCCATTATTAAATGTGACAAACGAATCCCCAGAAATAATGCACGAACAAAACACATCATTTATCAGCATCAGATTAACCATCAATATCTGTTTATTAATGTGGATTATGATGCACGTCTGTATCCAGAGAAACACACACACACACACACACATTTATCCTGCATATCAAATGTGCAAATGAGCATCCGATCGGCTGAGTTTCTCTTTTCTGAGCCGTTTCTGCGATGACTTTCAGAACTCAAGTGCTTTCGGATTGTGTTCAGATAAGAGCAGAGTCACAGGAACACATTCTTCACACAGCCTCGCCTGTGTTAAACACATGCAATAAACCTAATAATTATACAACGCTTGTCACGGATGTCAAAGGTCAATCTGTCTCTTGCCAGTATGGCTCTAATATTGGTCATGTGGATTACAGTAAATGGCAATTACGCTGTTTTTGTACATTGGTGCGTTATGAGTCAGTGAATGTGTATTTTCCCCTTTTAATCTCTAGTTTATTTATATGTCCTTTGTGGTGTCACAGTCTATAATAACATGAGCTCATGAAGCTCACAGTATAAAAGAGTCGGGTTCAGGCACTTTAAGGCCTTTAACCCTCAAGCCATCCTCGCATAACAGCCCTTAAACCCGCCCTCCTGGACACATCTGGGCACGACGGTCGAATCTTTAAAATAAATGTTATATCACCATCTTTGATCAAATTAATTCTATCAATTCATGCCTTTTTTGTGAGTTTTGGGGTATTCATTTATTTATTTACCTCTAAAAGTACCATATTTTGTATGTAAAATATTGTTATTTTTATGTTATATTTAATATTTCTTTAACTTAAGTAAAAAAAACAAACATATCAGCAAGTCCAGAGAGCCGAAACCTAAACATGTGGTGACTTTGGTGACATCTAGTGACCTATTCATTTCTTTTTAAAGCTACAATATCAGTAGCCACTAGATGGCAATAGAGCTCAATGGCTGCATATGGGCTGGACTATAATGTTAATGTTAAATAATGTTTTAACAACTTTTTAAACTATTTTTTTATTGCCCAGTTATTGGCTCATTTAATTCCTTTGTTTGTGTATGTGTGAGTGAATGTTTTTTTATTTGACAAAAATAAAAAACTAAAACTCACTCTGTTATACGCTCATTCAATGGCTTTCAATGCAATGCTTTTGTGGATGTGTGTGAGTGTGTGTGTGTGTGTGTGTGTGTGTGTGTGTGTGTGTGTGTGTGTGTGTGTGTGTGTGTGTGTGTGTGTGTGTGTGTGTGTGTGTGTGAGTGTGTGTGTGAGTGTGTGTGAGTGTGTGTGAGTGTGTGTGTGTGTGTGCGAGTGTGTGTGCGAGTGTGTGTGTGTGTGTGTGTGTGTGTGCAAGTGTGTGTGTGTGTGTGTTTGTGTAAGTGTTTGCCACATTGAGAATGTTGTATAGGCTCACTCCTTCATTTGTGTGTATGTATGATCTGCATTGTGTTGGATTTATTGATTTTTATTGGACAAATAAATAAAAAATATGCTCTGAATTACAGTTTTTCATTCATTCCTATGGGAGCCCATTTTTGTCCACGAAGGCGCGATTAAGAACTTTTTTTTTTTCAAACACTTCACATTGTAGAATCGAGTCAATTTTTTGTGTGTGTGTTCAGGTGGCAAACTTAGGAAAAGTAGCCAAGTCTTGTACCGCTCAGATTAAAGAAAATATTTTAAAATTATAAATAAAAATAAACGATTTTGCCCTCATTTGTCCAAAAGATGGCTTTAGGGTTAAGCACATGTGTATTAAGGTATTATGTTTTATTTAGCATCATAGATGGAAAGACCATTTACAGTCAATACAGGCAATTTACTAAGGGAATATAGAAGTTTAAAAGCTTTCTAAAAGTTATCGAGGTTGAGCCAAAAACCTAGGACTAGTTCGGCAAACTCGGTTTTTTAAATAATCTCCAATATTTAACGAATGATTGGATTGACAGCGGCGGTCGTTGAGGCAAACCTGCTCAGAATGAGGAGTTCTTCCATATGGTATGAATGTCATGGGCATGTGCGGAAAATCGTGTTGAATACAATCCTTTACGAACGTGAAAAATGCGAAGGCGCCCCCTGGTGGCCGATTTCTTTCTTATTTCTCACAGACCTCTAGAGCCGTGAGTCAAACAGACCCACTGAGTTTCGTTTCAATCGGCCTCCGTTAACCTTGTCTTACAGTCGCTAAAAATTTCAATGGCCAACGGCGGCCGTGTTTTCCGAGATACGCCAATGTCCTCGCAGACAATCGAAAAACCCAGGACTAGTTCGCAAAAGTCGTTTTAAAAAAAATAATCTCCCATATTTAATGAACGGTTCGATTGACAGCGGCGGTCCTTGAGGCAAAGTAGCTCAGAACGAGGAGTTCTACCATATGGTATGTGCGATATACAATTCTTTACGCACGTGAAAAATACAAAGGTGGCGATTTCTTTCGAATTTCTCACAGGCCTCCAGGGCCTTAATTAACCCCGTCTGACAGTCGCTCGAACTTCATTGGTCGACGGCGGCCGTGTTTTTCGAGATGCGCGAATGTCCTTGTTGGACAAAGACACCACATGCCCGTTTTCAAGTCAATCGGACTGACTGATGCGTAGCTATAGCCATTTTCATGTTTTTCATTTTATAGCGCCACCAAGTGGCCAGTCATTATTTCACGCAAACACAAACCGAGCCCATACATAAGTGTACAGAGTTTGGTGAAATTATCTCATTCTGTTCAAGAGGGACAGCCGTTTAACCCTCTGGTGCTCTTCGTTTAGGGGTTGCATTGGTCATACGTGACCGGACGCCTAAAAATGTAACTTCCTCCACCCCAGTAAAACCAATGCAATTTATTTTTTTTCAATAATATTTTTTCTTTTTAATTTTGTATTTTGAGATGATTTGATGGTATTTTTTAATATTTATGCAATAATTATGGTCTATTTTTGCCACTGAAAATCATTAAAAAAATTTTTTGTAATTTATTATTATTTTTTAATTATTGCAGTATTTCAGGTTAAAATAGAGACTAGGCCTTCAAAAAAATTTTTTGAAGGCAGGTTAGCTCCTCTTTTGGAATTATTTAAGAAATCCTGCAACCATGTGTGTGACCACTAGAGTCTCTATGGAGAGGCTTGAGCATTCACTAGTTCTGTTTTGAACACATTTAATTATTTTTTTTGTTGTTGATGGATTTGAATATATATTTAAAAAATCTCAAAGACTATTTATTATAAAGTTTTAGATTTTTTTTTTCTGTGAATTTGTGTTTTTGCAGATTTCCCATTAATTTCCTATGGTGGTCATTTTTGGCCGAAGAGCACAAGTGGGAGTATTTTTTTTCCGACCAATGAGCATGCTCGAATCATGACCACACTTTTTGTGTGTTTATAGTCCTAATGCTAGAAAAGTCACCAAGTTTCATATCACTCTGATGAAGCTGTGATCTTTAAAAATTCCAAATGTGGTTCATAGGTTCAGTTTTTCAGGTGTATGTGTGTGTATAAGTGTGTGTGTGTGAGTGGATGTGTCAATATCACACTCCTGATGTTTTAAAGTGTCACCACTTTACTGCTGTGTACTTTTTTTCAGCATTGTGGCCGATTTGTAGATTTTACACACAAATATTCAGAGAATTTTTTGTTTTTGCCAATTTCCCATTCCTTTCCTATGGTGTCTTTTTTGACCGAAGAGCACAAGTGGGAGTATTTTTTTAGGACTAATTATCATGCTCGAATCATGACCACATTTTTTGTGTGTTTATAGTCCTAATGCTAGAAAAGTCACCAAGTTTCATATCATTCTGATGAAGCTGTGATTTTTAAAAATTCCAAATGTGGTTCATAGGTTCAGTTTTTCATAGGTGTGTGTGTGTGTGTGTGTGTGTGTGTGTGTGTGTGTGTGTATAAGTGTGTGTGTGTGTGTGTGTGTGTGTGTGTCAATATCACTCCTGATGTTTTACTGCTGTGTACTTTTTTCAGCATCGTGGTTGATTTGTAGATTGTACACACAAATATTCGGAAAATGTGTGTTTTTGTAAATTTCCCATTCATTTCCTATGGTGGTAATTTATGACCGAAGACAATGAACGTTACTTTTTTTTACGACCAATTAGCATGCTCGAATCATGACCCCAATTTTTTTGTGCGTTTACATCCCTAATGCTAGAAAAGTCACCAAGTTTCATATCATTCCGATGAAGCTGTGATTTTTAACATTTCAAAATGTTCCGGTCAGAAATGACTGAAGAGCACCAGAGGGTTAAGTAAAAGTGGCCACGCCCACTTCGAACATTTTGGCGTCGCGGACGTGAATCGAAATCGTGACTTTTTTTGATAATTATTGGCCATCAAACTCCAGAGAATCTTTCTGCACTGGTTTGGTTCCGTTCCAAAATACCTGAAAATTTCGCCGAGATGTGCGAACGCCAAGGATTACGACGAAATAAGACACTCGAGCCTGTGACGAACGGTTTAGGAGTTGCGAGACATTACACACTTTTGAGCGCTGTAGCGCCACCATCAGGCCAATCGGGACGAGCTTTGGTCTCGCTGTAGACTTGAGTGAGTTCTACCAGCCCTCAAAGTTTCAACTCTCTACGGTTTGGTCTCCCACTTTTAGGAGACAATGATCGTTGGATATTCAAACAATTACAATAGGATTTCAGCGCGACTTAATAAGTACATTGCGCTATATTTCACTTTCCAAATGTTTTTAATGTAAACTAGCAATACACAAAGTTATACATTTTCCTATTCAGCCTCTGCTGTGTCAATGCTGTTCAATAATAACATTAAGTTTATGTCCGTATGTAATAATCGAATGTGAAATTTTGTACTATTTTTTATTATTTTTCATACGTTACTAACGCGCACGCTCACAGGACAGCTGTCCGCCCGTCTCTCTTCTGCTCCCGCTCGGTAGCTTTGCTCCAGCTGCATCTTCTCCGGGTCGGTTTCGTGAGGGCCGCTGGGCGGGGTCTGTTTGAAAAGGGGCGGGGTTTTCGTTTTCACCACTTTGTCGAAGTACGCGAGGTCCGCTACGTATTTCCCCATGGGCGAGAGCGACACGATGGGCGGGAACTCGTAGCCCCACAGCACCTCGTCGGGCAGGTATGAGGTGCGCACCTGACAGGTGGCCGATGTGGGCTCTACTGTAGAGCTCATCATAACCAGCAGCTCAAAATCTGCCACACCTGGATCTGGCCAACCTCCACCTGAGGAGAGGAACAAACACAACGCAAAGAGCATTACCACTGCAATGTGCTAATCAGCCTAGCAACAGGCTAATTCATGCTAGCAATGTGCTAATCATCCTAACAACATGCTAATTAATGCTAACAATGTGCTAATCATCTTAGCAACATTCTAATTCATGCTAGCAATGTGGTAATCATCCTAGCAACATGGTAATTAATGCTAGCAATGTGGTAATCATCCTAGCAACATGCTAATTAATGCTAGCAATGTGCTCATCATCCTAGCAACATGCTAATTCATGTTAACAAATGTGCTAATCATCCTAGCAACATGCTAATTCATGCTAGCAATGTGCTGATCATCCTAGCAAAATGCTAATTCATGCTAGCAATGTGCTAATCATCCTACCAACATGCTAATTCATGCTAGCAATGTGCTCAACCACCTACCAACATGCTAATTCATGTTAGCAATGTGCTAATCATCCTATCAACATGCTAATTCATGCTAGCAATGTGCTGATCATCCTAGCAAAATGCTAATTCATGCTAGCAATGTGCTAATCATCCTACCAACATGCTAATTCATGCTAGCAATGTGCTCAACCACCTACCAACATGCTAATTCATGTTAACAAATGTGCTAATCATCCTAGCAACATGCTAATTCATGCTAGCAATGTGCTGATCATCCTAGCAAAATGCTAATTCATGCTAGCAATGTGCTAATCATCCTACCAACATGCTAATTCATGCTAGCAATGTGCTCATCATCCTACCAACATGCTAATTCATGTTAGCAATGTGCTAATCATCCTATCAACATGCTAATTCATGCTAGCAATGTGCTCATCATCCTAGCAACATGCTAATTCATGTTAACAAATGTGCTCAACCACCTACCAACATGCTAATTCATGTTAGCAATGTGCTAATCATCCTATCAACATGCTAATTCATGCTAGCAATGTGCTCATCATCCTATCAACATGCTAATTCATGTTAGCAATGTGTTAATCATCCTACCAACATGCTAATTCATGCTAGCAATGTGCTAATCATCCTACCAACATGCTAATTCATGGTAGCAATGTGCTAATCATCCTAGCAACATGCTAATTCATGCTAGCAATGTGCTCATCATCCTACCAACATGCTAATTCATGTTAGCAATGTGCTAATCATCCTACCAACATGCTAATTCATGCTAGCAATGTGCTTATCATCCTATCAACATGCTAATTCATGTTAGCAATGTGCTAATCATCCTACCAACATGCTAATTCATGCTAGCAATGTGCTAATCATCCTACCAACATACTAATTCATGGTAGCAATGTGCTAATCATCCATCAACATGGTAATTCATGTTAACAATGTGCTAATCATCCTAGCAAAATGCTAATTCATGTTAGCAATGTGCTAATCATCCTACCAACATGCTAATTCATGCTAGCAATGTGCTAATCATCCTATCAACATGCTAATTCATGGTAGCAATGTGCTAATCATCCATCAACATGGTAATTCATGTTAACAATGTGCTAATCATCCTAGCAAAATATTAATTCATGCAAGCAATGTGGTAATCATCCTAGCAACATGCTAATTCATGCTAGCAAATGTGCTAATCATCCTAACAACATGCTAATTCATGCTAGCAATGTGCTAATCATCTTAGCAACATGTTAATTCATACTAGCAATGTGCTAATCATCCTAACAACATGCTAATTAATGCTAACAATGTGCTAATCATCTTAGCAACATGCTAATTCATGCTAGCAATGTGGTAATCATCCTAGCAACATGGTAATTCATGCTAACAATGTGGTAATCATCCTAGCAACATGCTAATTAATGCTAGCAATGTGCTCATCATCCTAGCAACATGCTAATTCATGTTAACAAATGTGTTAATCATCCTACCAACATGCTAATTCATGCTAGCAATGTGCTGATCATCCTAGCAAAATGCTAATTCATGCTAGCAATGTGCTAATCATCATAACAACATGCTAATTCATGCTAGCAATGTGCTCATCATCCTACCAACATGCTAATTCATGTTAGCAATGTGTTAATCATCCTACCAACATGGTAATTCATGCTAGCAATGTGCCAATCATCCTACCAACATGCTAATTCATGGTAGCAATGTGCTAATCATCCTATCAACATGCTGATTCATGCTAGCAATGTGCTAATCATCCTACCAACATGCTAATTCATGTTAGCAATGTGTTAATCATCCTACCAACATGGTAATTCATGCTAGCAATGTGCTAATCATCCATCAACATGCTAATTCATGGTAGCAATGTGCTAATCATTCTAGCAACATGCTAATTCATGCTAGCAATGTGCTAATCATCCTAACACCATGCTATTTAATGCTAGCAATGTGCTAATCATCTTAACAACATGCTAATTCATGCTAGCAAAACATGCTAATTCATGCTAGCAACATGGTAATTCATGCTAACAATGTGGTAATCATCCTAGCAACATGCTAATTAATACCAACAATGTGCTCATCATCCTAGCAACATGCTAATTCATGTTAACAAATGTTCTAATCATCCACCAACATGCTAATTCATGCTAGCAATGTGCTGATCATCATCCTACCAACATGCTAATTCATGTTAGCAATGTGCTAATCATCCTACCAACATGCTAATTCATGCTAGCAATGTGCTCATCATCCTACCAAAATGCTAATTCATGTTAGCAAATGTGCTAGTCATCCTATCAACATGCTAATTCATATTAGCAATGTGTTAATCATCCTACCAACATGCTTATTCATGATAGCAATGTGTTAATCATCCTACCAACATGCTAATTCATGGTAGCAATGTGCTAATCATCCTACCAACACCGTAATTCATGTTAGCAATGTGCTCATCATCTTAGCAACATGCTAATTCATGTTAGCAATGTGCTAATCATCTTAGCAAAATGCTAATTCATGTTAGCAATGTGCTAATCATCCTAGCAAAATACTAATTCATGCAAGCAATGTGGTAATCATCCTAGCAACATGCTAATTCATGCTAGCAAATGTGCTAATCATCATAACAACATGCTAATTCATGCTAGCAATGTGTTAAGCATGTTATCGAAAAATGAATCATGCGTACAACATGTAATTCATGCTAGCAATGTGTTATCCAATGCTAGCAATGTGCTAATCATCCTAGCAACATGTTAACAACATGCAAATTAATGCTAGCAATGTGTTAAGCATGTTACAAACAAGCTAATCATCCTAGCAACATGTTAAAAACATGCTTAACACATTGCTAGCATTAATTTGCATGTTAGCAACAAGCTAATCATCCTAGCAAATTGCTAATTCATGTTAACAATGTGCTAATCATCATAATTTCATGCTAATTCAATGCTAGCAATGTGTTAAGCATGTTAGCAAAAAATGAATCATGCGTACAACATGGTAATTCATGGTAGCAATGTGCTAATCATCCTAGCAACATGTTAACAACATGCAAATTAATGCTAGCAATGTGTTAAGCATGTTTACCAACAAGCTAATCATCCTAACAAAATATGATAACAACATGCTTAACACATTGCTAGCATTAATTTGCATGTTAACAACAAGCTAATCATCCTAGCAAAATGCTAATTCATGTTAGCAATGTGCTAATCATCATAACAACATGGTAATTCATGCTAGCAATGTGCTAATCATCATAACAAAATGCTAATTCATGTTAGCAATGTGTTAAGCATGTTAGCAAAAAATGAATCATGCGTACAACATGGTAATTCATGCTAGCGATTTGTTATCCATGCTAGCAATGTGCTAATCATCCTAGCAACATGTTAACAAGATTCAAAATAATGCAAGCAATGTGTTAAGCATGTTACCAACAAGCTCATCATCCTAGCAACATGTTAACAAGATTCAAATTAATGCAAGCTATGTGTTAAGCATGTTACCAACGAGCTAATCATCCTAGCAACATGTTAATCATGGTAAGTCATGCTAACAATGTGTTAAAACATGCTAGCAATGTGTTAAGCATGTTAGCAACAAGTTAATCATGCTTACAACATGCAAATTCATGTTATCAAACATGCTAATCATGGTTATACATGCTAACAATATGTTAAAACATGCTAGCAATGTGTTAAGCATGTTAGCAACAAGTTAATCATGCTTTAAACATGCAAATTCATTCCACCAACATGTTAATCATGGTAATTCATGTTAACAATGTGTTAAAAATGCTAACAATGTGTTAAGCATGTTAGCAACAAGTTAATCATGCTTACAACATGCAAATTCATATTAGAAAACCTGCTAATCATGGTAATTCATGCTAACAATGTGTTAAAACATGCTAGCAAATGTGCTAAACAATGCTAGCAATATATGTTAAAACATGTTATGCTAAATCATCGTAGAAACATGCTAATTCATGCTAGCAATATGTTATTCATGCTTGCAATGTGCTAATCATCCTAGCAACATGTTAACAACATGCTAATTTATCACTGAGGCAAAGCAGCCTAAAAATCTCACTTTTAAAATGTTTTGTCATCTTAAAAGCAAACTGAGCTGTGCGTAATGAATTGCAGCATCAAGAATATCAAATATTGGGTATGGAGGCTACAGCCCTGGAGTTTCTGTACATGTTGTGTGTTTGTATTGTGACCCATACCCTTGTGGGCCCAGCCTCTCAGCGGGCTCTCCTCATCAATGCTGTGGTAGAAGGTGAGGGGCAGGATGAGGTAGGGGCTCTCGCTGGCCGTGTCCACACTGAAGGTCACATTCTTCTGGTCCAAACGCACCGCCTCGCCCTCCTTTGGCACACACGGCAGTAAAAGCTTCCCTGTTACCTGGAAAAATTACATTTGTCTGTAATGAACTCTCAATATTTCACTTCCAAGATCTAGTGAGCTGCCTTCCTAAACAGAGTATTAATGCACCATCTGGAGATTTGATGAATCTGCATTGATTGTTCAATGAGAACCTTTAACATCCATTTAACCAATAAGGTTATCTTAAAGGTCCCGTTTTTCGTGTTTTTTTAAAGCTTTGATTGTGTTTACAGTGTGCAATATAACATGTGTTCATGTTTCGCGTGTAAAAAAACACAGTATTTTTCACACAATTTACTGATCTGTATACCGCTGTTTTCACTGTCCTCAAAACGGCCTGAGAATTTCCTCGTTCTATGAAGTCCCTCCTTCAGAAATACGTAACGAGTTCTGATTGTGCCAGCAGTTCCCGTGTTGTGATTGGACAGCAGCTTAGCGCACGTTGCCCGGAGAGGTCACGCCTCTTACCATAACGGGGAGATGAACGCGCTCAAACTACAGCCCCTGAAGGCCAAACAAAGGTGATTTGACTCCGGGAGGAAAATAACAGCGTCTGGACGACATGGCGACAAACGCAACCGAACCGAACCGAACCGAACCGAACCGAACCGAACGCAACACTTCCTCTTCTTCACGAGGGAGCAACAAGACCACGCCCCCTTTTTCGCGTATTCTTGTGGGCGGAGGTTAGTCAACAAACTGCTCTACTGACGTCATTAAAGCAGGAAGTACCAGGATGTAGTCCAAACCGGCCGTTCGCTGTAAGCTTTGAAAGGGAACTTCTGTTAAATAAAATATCTCGCTTGGCATTGAACTTTGAGCTTTATAATTTTACAGGTATTATATATGCTCTAACAGCAACATTACACACTAACTAAAGTTTGAAAAATGGGATCACGAAGAACAGGACCTTTAAATAGCGTTCTTTATTGGCATTGATGGTTCTGTGAGAACCTTTAACATCCATTTAATCAATAAGATTCTCTTAAATACCGTTCTTTATTGGCATTGATGGTTCCATGAGAACATTAACATCCATGGAACCAACAAGGTTTTCTTAAATAAGGTTCTTTATTGGCATTGATGGTTCCGTGAGAACATTTAACATCCATTTAACCAATAAAGTTCTCTTAAAAAAGGTCATTTATTGGCATTGATGGTTCTGTGAGAACCTTTAACATCCATTTAACCAATAAGGTTCTCTTAAATAACGTTCTTTATTGGCATTGATGGTTCCATGAGAACCATTAACATCCATGGAACCAATAAGGTTCTCTTAAAAAGGTTCTTTATTAGCATTGATGGTTCCATTAGAACCATTAACATCCATTTAACCAATAAGGTTCTCTTAAATAACGTTCTTTATTGGCATTGATGGTTCCGTGAGAACCTTTAACATCCATTTAACCAATAAGGTTCTCTTAAAAAAGGTTATTTATTGGCGTTGATGGTTCCGTGAGAACCTTTAACATCCATTTAACCAATAAGGTTCTCGTAAAAAGGTTCTTTATTAGCATTGATGGTTCCATGAGAACCATTAACATCCATGGAACCAATAAGGTTCTCTTAAAAAGGTTCTTTATTAGCATTGATGGTTCCATGAGAACCATTAACATCCATTTAACCAATAAGGTTCTCTTAAATAACATTCTTTATTGGCATTGATGGTTCCGTGAGAACCTTTAACATCCATTTAAACAATAAGGTTCTCTTAAAAAAGGTTCTTTATTGGCGTTGATGGTTCCATGAGAACCATTAACATCCATGGAACCAATAAGGTTCTCTTAAAGAAGGTTCTTTATTGGCATTGATAGTTCCGTGAGAACATTTAACATCCATTTAACCAATAAAGTTTTCTTAAAAAGGTTATTTATTGGCGTTGATGGTTCCATGAGAACCTTTAACATCCATTTAACCAATAAGGTTCTCTTAAAAAGGTTCTTTATTGGCATTGATGGTTCTGTGAGAACCTTTAACATCCATTTAACCAATAAGGTTCTCTTAAAAAGGTTCTTTATTGGCATTGATGGTTCCATGAGAACCATTAACATCCATGGAACCAACAAAGTTATCTTAAATAAGGTTCTTTATTGGCATTGATGGTTCTGTGAGAACCTTTAACATCAATTTAACCAATAAGGTTCTCTTAAAAAGGTTCTTTATTGGCATTGATGGTTCTGTGAGAACCTTTAACATCAATTTAACCAATAAGGTTCTCTTAAAAAGGTTCTTTATTGGCATTGATGGTTCTGTGAGAACCTTTAACATCCATTTAACCAATAAGGTTCTCGTAAAAAGGTTCTTTATTAGCATTGATGGTTCCATGAGAACCATTAACATCCATGGAAGCAATAAGGTTCTCTTAAATAAGGTTCTTTATTGGCATTGATGGTTCCATGAGAACCATTAACATCCATTTAACCAATAAGGTTCTCTTAAATAACGTTCTTTATTGGCATTGATGGTTCCGTGAGAACCTTTAACATCCATTTAACCAATAAAGTTCTTCGTGGATGATGCATCTGTTGTCACAACAATATGCCTGGAAGCTCGTTCTAAGGACACTCCGGTCCGTAGAAACTTGAGGTTCGACCACGGGGTGAGTGTCTGTAAGCAGGCCCGAGTCACTTGTACCCGGAGCGTGCCAGACCGCCATGCCCATCTCGGGACTCGATCGCGTAGCCAGTGCTGAAGCGGTCTCATATGAAGCAATCCGAGCGGCGTTACCGCGGCTGCAGATGCCATATGCCCCAGGAGCCTCTGAAAATGTTTCAGTGGAACCGCACTCTGGCCCTCGACTAGTCGAAGGGCAGTCAGCAGAGACTGCGCGCGCTCGCTCGAAAGCTGCGCGCACATGGCGACCGAGTCGATATCCATACCGAGAAAAGAGATCCTCTGCGCGGGGCAAAGTTTGCTCTTCTCCCAGTTGACCCGAAGGCCCAGACGGGCTAGGTGATGGAGCACCAGATCTTTGTGTCCGCAAACCTGCTCTCGAGAGGGACCCAGTATGAGCCAGTCGTCGAGGTAATTCAGGATGCGGACCCCGTGCTGCCGAAGGGGCGCAAGGGCTGCCTCGGCAATCTTCGTAAAGACGCGAGGGGACAGAGATAGCCCGAATGGTAGAACCGCGTACTGATATGCCCGCCCCTCGAAAGCAAACCGTAGGAACGGTCTGTGTCGAGGCAAAATGGAGACATGGAAGTAGGCGTCCTTCAGGTCGATCGCTGCAAACCAATCGTGTGGACGAACGCATTCGAAAAGGCGTTTCGCTGTCAACATCTTGAACGGAAACCGGTGAAGGTAACGGTTCAAGATGCGCAGGTCCAGGATTGGCCGTAGCCCACTGGTCTTTTTGGGTACAATGAAGTATGGGCTGTAAAACCCGTAATTCATCTCGGCTGGAGGGACAGGTTCGATCGCACCCTTCGCCAGTAGGGTGGCAATCTCCGCTCGCATGACGGGGGCGTTGGCCCCGATCATGGTGGAACGGACTCCCTGGAAGCAGGGAGGAACCTGTGCGAACTGAATCGCATAGCCGCGCCTGACGGTCCGCTCGACCCAGCGGGACAGCCCTGGAAGCTGAAGCCAGACATCCAGAAACTGCACCAGCGGGGTCATACGGTGTACAGACGTACCCGGTGTGGGCTTGCAGCGATGCAGCGTCACCGGCCCGGACATGGGAGGCTGAGGGGCGTCCCGGTGCGGGGGCACGGTTGACAGCTGCGTCCTGACAGAGGAGACCAGGGAAGGACGCGCGTTCCACTGGGGTCTGCTCTGCCAGGAGGCTGGCGACAGAGTGGGATGCGAGTGGCGGGACCCGTGGGTGGCGCGCACCGTCATCACCGGACTCTGTGGGCTCAGGGATGGGAGTGTTAATTCTTTCTTTGACCAACATAGGGTGCTGCTGACCCGGGGGCCAGCAGCTGAACAAAGGATTCTCCCCCGGCCCTCCACCGGGGGAAGGAGTGGTCCTGCCACCATCTCCTTGAAAGAATTTCCCATCCCTGAGCCGTCCGTCTCAGGAGCGCTGCTTGGCCTGGCGTTTAGCGGGGCGCGGGGCGGCCTGAGGGGACTTGGACGCCTTCCTACGGCTTCCTCCGCGACCCGGCCCGGGTGAAGGCTGCTGCTTGGACCGGGTGGGAGGGGCGGGAGCCTTAGGAGGGCGTCCTCGGCGTGGAGCAGACTGAGTTGACTGCGCCGGCGGCGGGGTGGAGGCAGCAGCTGGCCGCCGGGGCAGTACGTGCTTGATAGCCTCAGTCTGCTTCTGGGCGATTGAGAACTGTTGGGCGAAGTCCTCAACCGCCCCGCCGAAGAGGCCGATATGGGGGCATCGAGGAAACGGGTTCGCTCGGTGTCCCGCATATCGGCCAGGTTCAGCCACAGATGACGCTCCTGGACCACATTTGTGGACATCACTTGACCCAGGGAGCGTGCGGTCACCTTCGTCGCCCGGAGAGCGAGGTCGGTGGCGGCACGCAGCTCATTTAAGAGCCCCGGATCAACTCCACCCTCGTGCATGTCCTTGAGGATCCTGGCCTGGTAGACCTGAAGGATCGCCATGGCATGCAGCGAAGCGGCAGCCTGCCCCGCGGCTCTGTGCGATTTCGACACCAAGGTTGATGTGAATCGACAGGCTTTGGAGGGGTGCTTAGGGTCGCCACGCCAGGTTGAAGCGCTCTGAGGACACAGTTGCATCGCAACAGAACGTTCAACTGGAGGGACCCCAGTGTACCCTTTAGCTGCCGCCCCATCGAGGACGGAGAAGGCGGAGGAAGTCAGTGAACGGTCACGGGAAGACAACGGGGACTTCCAGGACCGCGTGAGTTCCTCATGCAGCTCGGGAAAGAAAGGTATTGAGGGCAAGGACTGACGGGTGTCAGCGCGAGCCCCCAAAAACCAATCATCGAGCCTTGAGCGTTCGGGACAGGGTGGAGGGTTCCACTCGATCCCTAAACTCGCGGCTGCCCGAGACAACATGGCTGTCAGCTCTGGATCTGACTCGGGCAATGCTGGCACGCCCGAGGGCGGCAGCACAGCCGAGTCATCATCTCCAGAGGACTCGAGCCCACCTTGTGATGCGGTGATCGACATCGCATCCTCCTCTGGAGCGCCAAACGAGATGCGCGGGGGGGCCGGAGCCGGCCCCGCGATCTGCGTCTGATCACTCGCGGGTTGCAATGTGCAAGACGGGGGTGTGGCCCGAGGCATGAGCGTCGGGGCTTTGTTCCACACCGTGACCGTCAAGTCACCCTGACCACCAGCCGAAGTACTGGGCCTCTGGGACTCAGTAGATCGGGGTGTGGTAGAGGGGACTCTCACTTCAGAACGAAGGTCATGGAGTCTTGACCGCAACATTGCGATGGTCATGTTCCCGCAGTGAGAACATGACGCATCCACGAACGCTGTCTGAGCATGCTGAAAGCCCAAACATACCAGACAGTGCTCGTGCCCATCAAAGGAGGAAAGCAACCGACCACACCCAGAAGTACACGGACGAGACATCCTGAAAAGGACGCGTCACGTGCAAGCTCTTTTATGAGAGGAAGCCTCGCAGAGAACGCCGAAGCGCCCAGGGACCAACACACCAGCTGTCAGCAGACCACTGCGCAGATCAGCAGAGCAGGAAGTATGAAGATCACTGGAACGCGCCGTAACACCAACGCCTCTGGAAAGCTGCTCGTCTCGAAAAGCTGTCGAAGACTCAGATCAGGCTTGTAGGAGTGAAGAGATCCTCTTGGCTCCAAAGCAGAAACATAATGCGATGTTGCCAGCGTACTTCCTTATATACCCACGAGGTGGGGCGGAGTTACGCATGCAAATTCCGCATGCCCATGGCATTGGCACTGCCATTGGGCGCTGTTGAATACAATGAAGATGATTGGCTTCTAAGCGAAACCCCCATTCGTTAGTCACTAACGTACGTCGTAGTGACTGAACGAAAGGGAACCATTAACATCCATGGAACCAACAAAGTTTTCTTAAATAAGGTTCTTTATTGGCATTGATGGTTCTGTGAGAACCTTTAACATCAATTTAACCAATAAGGTTCTCGTAAAAAGGTTCTTTATTAGCATTGATGGTTCCATGAGAACCATTAACATCCATGGAAGCAATAAGGTTCTCTTAAATAAGGTTCTTTATTGGCATTGATGGTTCTGTGAGAACCTTTAACATCAATTTAACCAATAAGGTTCTCTTAAAAGGTTCTTTATTGGCATTGATGGTTCTGTGAGAACCTTTAACATCAATTTAACCAATAAGGTTCTCTTAAAAAGGTTCTTTATTGGCATTGATGGTTCTGTGAGAACCTTTAACATCCATTTAACCAATAAGGTTCTCGTAAAAAGGTTCTTTATTAGCATTGATGGTTCCATGAGAACCATTAACATCCATGGAAGCAATAAGGTTCTCTTAAATAAGGTTCTTTATTGGCATTGATGGTTCCATGAGAACCATTAACATCCATTTAACCAATAAGGTTCTCTTAAATAACGTTCTTTATTGGCATTGATGGTTCCGTGAGAACCTTTAACATCCATTTAACCAATAAAGTTCTCTTAAAAAAGGTTATTTATTGGCGTTGATGGTTCCGTGAGAACCTTTAACATCCATTAACCAATAAGGTTCTCGTAAAAAGGTTCTTTATTAGCATTGATGGTTCCATGAGAACCATTAACATCCATGGAAGCAATAAGGTTCTCTTAAATAAGGTTCTTTATTGGCATTGATTGTTCCGTGAGAACCTTTAACATCCATTTAACCAATAAGGTTCTCTTTTAAAGGTTCTTTATTGGCATTGATGGTTCTGTCAGAACCTTTAACAGCCATTTAACCAATAAGGTTCTCTTAAAAAGGTTCTTTATTGGCATTGATGGTTCTGTGAGAACCTTTAACATCCATGGAACCAATAAGGTTCTCTTAAATAACGTTCTTTATTGGCATTGATGGTTCTGTGAGAACCTTTAACATCCATTTAATCAATAAGGTTCTCTTAAATAACGTTCTTTATTGGCATTGATGGTTCCGTGAGAACCTTTAACAGCCATTTTAACAATAAGGTTCTCTTAAAAAGGTTCTTTATTAGCATTGATAGTTCCATGAGAACCATTAACATCCATGGAACCAATAAGGTTCTCTTAAATAAGGTTCTTTATTGGCATTGATGGTTCTGTGAGAACCTTTAACACCCATTTAACCAATAAGGTTCTCTTAAAAAGGTTCTTTATTGGCATTGATGGTTCTGTGAGAACCTTTAACATCCATTTAACCAATAAGGTTCTCTTAAAAAGGTTCTTTATTGGCATTGATGGTTCTGTGAGAACATTTAACATCCATTTAACCAATAAGGTTCTCTTAAATAAGGTTCTTTATCGGCATTGATGGTTCTGTGAGAACCTTTAACATCCATTTAACCAATAAGGTTCTCTTAAAAAGGTTCTTTATTGGCATTGATGGTTCTGTGAGAACCTTTAACATCCATTTAACCAATAAGGTTCTCTTAAAAAGGTTCTTTATTGGCATTGATGGTTCCATGAGAACCATTAACATCCATGGAACCAACAAAGTTTTCTTAAATAAGGTTCTTTATTGGCATTGATGGTTCTGTGAGAACCTTTAACATCAATTTAACCAATAAGGTTCTCTTAAAAAGGTTCTTTATTGGCATTGATGGTTCTGTGAGAACCTTTAACATCAATTTAACCAATAAGGTTCTCTTAAAAAGGTTCTTTATTGGCATTGATGGTTCTGTGAGAACCTTTAACATCCATTTAACCAATAAGGTTCTCGTAAAAAGGTTCTTTATTAGCATTGATGGTTCCATGAGAACCATTAACATCCATGGAAGCAATAAGGTTCTCTTAAATAAGGTTCTTTATTGGCATTGATGGTTCCGTGAGAACCTTTAACATCCATTTAACCAATAAGGTTCTCTTTTAAAGGTTCTTTATTGGCATTGATGGTTCTGTGAGAACCTTTAACTGCCATTTAACCAATAAGGTTCTCTTAAAAAGGTTCTTTATTGGCATTGATGGTTCTGTGAGAACCTTTAACATCCATGGAACCAATAAGGTTCTCTTAAATAAGGTTCTTTATTGGCATTGATGGTTCTGTGAGAACCTTTAACATCCATTTAATCAATAAGGTTCTCTTAAATAACGTTCTTTATTGGCATTGATGGTTCCGTGAGAACCTTTAACAGCCATTTAACCAATAAGGTTCTCTTAAAAAGGTTCTTTATTAGCATTGATGGTTCCATGAGAACCATTAACATCCATGGAACCAATAATGTTCTCTTAAATAAGGTTCTTTATTGGCATTGATGGTTCTGTGAGAACCTTTAACATCCATTTAACTAATAAGGTTCTCTTAAAAAGGTTCTTTATTGGAATTGATGGTTTTGTGAGAACCTTTACCAGCCATTTAACCAATAAGGTTCTCTTAAAAAGGTTTTTTATTGGCATTGATGGTTCTGTGAGAACCTTTAACATCCATTTAACCAATAAGGTTCTCTTAAAAAGGTTCTTTATTGGCATTTATGGTTCTATGAGAACCATTAACATCCATGGAACCAACAAGGTTCTCTTAAATAAGGTTCTTTATTGGCATTGATGGTTCCGTGAGAACATTTAACATCCATTTAACCAATAAAGTTCTCTGAATAAAGGTTATTTATTGGCGTTGATGGTTCTGTGAGAACCTTTAACATCCATTTAACCAATAAGGTTCTCTTAAAAAGGTTATTTATTGGCGTTGATGGTTCCGTGAGAACCTTTAACATCCATTTAACCAATAAAGTTCTCTGAATAAAGGTTATTTATTGGCGTTGATGGTTCTGTGAGAACCTTTAACATCCATTTAACCAATAAGGTTCTCTTAAATAAGGTTCTTTATTGGCATTGATGGTTCCATGAAGAATATTTAAGATCATTGGAATCTTTCCATTGCACTATAGGTTCTTTATATTATTAAAAAATGGTTATTTTGAGAACTGACCATGGAGTAGAAGAACCAAACAGGGCATCATGAAACCCCCTTTTGGAACCTTTATTTGTAATATTATGTTGTAAATGTCATGTCATAATTATACTGCCTCTAGTAGAGATTGCATGTGTCCTTTGTGATGAATGCAATCTCAGAATGCACTGCAGAAATGAAGGCAGACAGGGAGTTCATTATAAATCTAATCCATTCAAAACTTAACAGTGTAAACACAGTTAAATCAATATATGTTTATACTGTATAACGTGTATCTTATATTTAATCTGTACTTTGTAATTCAATGTCATTCTCTTCTGTGTTCTCTGGTTGTGAGAAATCATTAAATAAATCAATCATTAACTGGTGACCTTGATAAAAAGTGCTAATTCTCTCCTCCGGTTACCTGGCAACCCAGCAGCAGACTTTTGCGCATGTTGGCAACTCGTATCATGAGACACGGACGGCCGTCGTGATTGGCTATCACCGCGTGCTGACTGAACCGAATCGTCTCACCTCGTTTCTTCGGCCGAGCCACCTGAGAGAGAGAGAGAGAGAGAGAGAGAGAGGAGAAACATGCATAACTTATCCCTAAAGTGAAATGATAGGTGAATAACACTGATGTAAAAGCACCTAAACTTGACATAAGCCCTATTTGCACAGGATTAGTTGTATTTGGGGACCTTGTGTGATTTAGAAATTACGCCCCCACATCTGAATTTTGCGTCGCGCATTAGCACGGGATAAGCAAGCCTGTGATTTTACTCGAATTTACTGACTATCTCCCGGATATGATGTCAAGACTTGTAAATGTTTTTCGTTATAGATATAGCTGTATGAAATTATAAAGTCGTATCGATATCATTTTGATTGTTTTATAGTTATAAAAATAATTTAGTTCAGTTAGAGAACAGACGCTACAATTATAAACTTAACTGAGCAATATACACTCTAAAATATGCTGGGTTAAACACAACCCAAGTTGGGTTGAAAATGGACTAACCCAGTAATTGGGTTGTTTTAACCCAGTGAAAGGGTTGTTTTAACCCAGCCATTGGGTTGTTTTAACCTAGTGAATGGGTCGTTTTAACCCAGCGGTTGGGTTAAATGTTTGCTTAAAACAACCCAATCGCTGGGTTAAAACAACCTAATTGCTGGGTTAAAACAACCCATTCACTGGGTTAAAACAACCCAATCGCTGGGTTAAAACAACCCAATCGCTGGGTTAGTCCATTTTCAACCCAACTTGGGTTGTTTTTAACCCAGCATTTTTTAGAGTGTAATAATATATGGCGGAAGATTCAGTTTCAAAGCTAATTGTATAAGCGCCCATTTAAGCGAGTTTGTCATTGTACTGTTCTGTTTTTGTGTTTTTCATTAAGAATAATATTAAACACACCATTCAAGCAATTTACTACCAAATTGGTGCTCATTCTAAAGTGAAAGTATAATCCGCGCGGCGGCACAGGAATTCATAACGGTGCGCATTATATGCTTTATCAAAGATAAAGATAAAAATGCACACAGGACACAAAATCCTTGTGAAAATTATATACGATCCGCCTAATCCTGGCCAAATCACAGAGATGTCGATTCGCACGGGACTAATATTATCACAGGACCTCGGTGTTCGGCGAAATATGGTAGGTCATTTGCGGGGGAATTTTTACTTTATAAATTACAGACATGGCCGATTCGCACAGGATTAAAGGGTTAGTTCACCCAAAAATGAAAATTCTGTCATTAATTCCTCACCCTCATGTGGTTGGACACCCGTCAGACCTCCGTTCATCTTCAGACACAAATGAAGATATTTTAGTGTAAAGCTGATGCTGAGAAAGGCTTCAGATAGGCCTCCATTGGCATTCAGTACATTTACACTCACAAGACCCATAAAAGGCACTAAAAACATCGTTACAAAGTCCATCTCACCACAGTGACTCTACAATAATTTTACGATGCGACGACAATAGTTTTTGTGCGCAAAAAAAATCAAAATAACGACTTTATTCAACCTCTTCTTGTCTTCCGTGTGTGTCTCCACGACGCATGCGTGAGAATATGAGCAGATCCGGCGTTCGGGAATCCATGAAATGCTCACTTTAACCCCATTTTGAGAACTACGCCGAGACCTAAAGCACGATCAATGTAGAATTCAACAGCTGAGACACGCGCGTCTTCCTCTGCTCGTAAACAAATCTCTTCTGGGTCATGTGTCCGAACGCCGGATCTGCTCATATTCTCACGCATGCGTCGTGGAGACACACACGGAAGACAAGAACAAGTTGGATAAAGGTGTTATTTAGATTTTTTTTGCGCACTAAAACTATTGTCGTCGCATCGTAAAATTATTGTAGAGTCACTGTGGTGAGATGGACTTTGTAACGATGTTTTTAGTGTCTTTTATGGATCTTGTGAGTGTAAATGTACTGAATGCCAATGGAGGCCTATCTGAAGCCTTTCTCAGCATCAGCTTTACACTAAAATATCTTCATTTGTGTCTGAAGATGAACGGAGGTCTGACGGGTGTCCAACGACATGAGGGTGAGGAATTAATGACAGAATTTTCATTTTTGGGTGAACTAACCCTTTAAGATCACAGATATTCTCTGCAATTATTACAAATCACCAGAGGTCCCCAGATACAACTAATCCCATGCGAATAGGGCTTTAAACTGTAAACTTGTCCCTCAGATCTGTTGTGGATTTGGTGAAATCACGTTCACCCATGTAAACGGACGGGCACCTTGGCGAGGAACGTCCCGGTGATGAAGATCTCCATCGCGGTGGTGATGAGGAGCTGGACGATGAGCAGGACGATTGCGGACGGACAGTCTTCGGTGATGCAGCGGAACCCGTACCCGATGGTGGTCTGAGTCTCCAGGGAGAAGAGAAAGGCCCCGGTCAGCGTTTGCATCTGCATCACACACACACTGTGGTTTGCTGGAGGATCAAACTCTACAAACACAAGACAGACACAAACACAAGCGCCCGTGTTAAAGAGGGGGTTTGTTCCGTTGGAGCGATCTCTGGCTTTTTAACAATATGCCAACATTGTAAAGGTGGCACAGAAGCACTTCTTTCCTATTCCTTTTCCTATTTAGCTCCTAAACTCTGGAACAGTCTTCCTGACGTTGTACGGGAAGCAGACACGCTCTGTCAGTTTAAATCTAGACTAAAAACACATCTCTTTACTGTGGCATAGACATAAAACACTTTTTCCATTAAATGATTGTTAGACCCTGAAAAGTCTGAGAGACTGTGTCAATTAGACTCCCCTGAAACTGCCTCATCGACACGGCATCCTCAATAAACCCGTCTCCGGCGTGATGACTCCGATATTTCAAAAATTACAATTTAATTATTGTTAAATCAATATGTCATCCTCAATAAACCCGTCTCCGGCGTGATGACTCCTATTGTTCGAATATTACAATTTAATAATTGTTAAATCGATATGTCATCCTCAATAAACCCGTCTCCGATGACTCCGATTGTTCGAATATTACAATTTAATAATTGTTAAATCAACACATCATCCTCAATAAACCCGTCTCCGGCGTGATGACTCCTATTGTTCGAATATTACAATGTAATAATTGTTAAATCGATATGTCATCCTCAATAAACCCGTCTCCGGCGCGTTGCCTCCGATTGTTCGAATATTACAATTTAATAATTGTTAAATCAACACATCATCCTCAATAAACCCGTCTCCGGCGTGATGACTCCTATTGTTCGAATATTACAATTTAATAATTGTTAAATCGATATGTCATCCTCAATAAACTCGTCTCCGGCGTGATGACTCCGATTGTTCGAATATTACAATTTAATAATTGTTAAATTGACACATCATCCTCAATAAACCCGTCTCTGGCGTGTTGCCTCTGATTTTTCGAATATTGCACTTTAATAATTGCCTCATCAATATGTCATCCTCAATAAAACCGTCTCCGGCGTGATGACTCCGATTGTTTGAATATTACAATTTAATTATTGTTAAATCGACACATCATCCTCAATAAACCCGTCTCCGGCGTGATGACTCCGATTGTTCGAATATTACAATTTAATTATTGTTAAATCGATATGTCATCCTCAATAAACCCGTCTCCGGCGTGATGACTCCGATTGTTCGAATATTACAATTTAATAATTGTTAAATCAATATGTCATCCTCAATAAACCCGTCTCCGGCGTGATGACTCCGATTGTTCGAATATTACAATTTAATTATTGTTAAATCGACACATCATCCTCAATAAACCCGTCTCCGGCGTGATGACTCCGATTGTTCGAATATTACAATTTAATAATTGCCTCATCAATATGTCATCCTCAATAAACCCGTCTCCGGCATGATGACTCCGATTGTTTGAATATTACAATTTAATTATTGTTAAATCGACACATCATCCTCAATAAACCCGTCTCTGGTGTGATGACTCCGATTGTTCGAATATTACAATTTAATTATTGTTAAATCGATATGTCATCCTCAATAAACCCGTCTCCGGCGTGATGACTCCGATTGTTCGAATATTACAATTTAATTATTGTTAAATCGATATGTCATCCTCAATAAACCCGTCTCCGGCATGATGACTCCGATTGTTCGAATATTACAATTTAATTATTGTTAAATCGATATGTCATCCTCAATAAACCCGTCTCCGGCGTGATGACTCCGATTGTTCGAATATTACAATTTAATTATTGTTAAATCGATATGTCATCCTCAATAAGCCCGTCTCCGGCGTGATGACTCCGATTGTTCGAATATTACAATTTAATTATTGTTAAATCGACACATCATCCTCAATAAACCCGTCTCTGGTGTGATGACTCCGATTGTTCGAATATTACAATTTAATTATTGTTAAATCGATATGTCATCCTCAATAAACCCGTCTCCGGCGTGATGACTCCGATTGTTCGAATATTACAATTTAATAATTCTTAAATCGATATGTCATCCTCAATAAACCCGTCTCCGGCATGATGACTCCGATTGTTCGAATATTACAATTTAATTATTGTTAAATCGATATGTCATCCTCAATAAACCCGTCTCCGGCGTGATGACTCCGATTGTTCGAATATTACAATTTAATTATTGTTAAATCGATATGTCATCCTCAATAAGCCCGTCTCCGGCGTGATGACTCCGATTGTTCGAATATTACAATTTAATTATTGTTAAATCGACACATCATCCTCAATAAACCCGTCTCCGGCGTGATGACTCCGATTGTTCGAATATTACAATTTAATTATTGTTAAATCGATATGTCATCCTCAATAAACCCGTCTCCGGCGTGATGACTCTGATTGTTCGAATATTACAATTTAATAATTGCCTCATCAATATGTCATCCTCAATAAACCCGTCTCCGGCGTGATGACTCCGATTGTTTGAATATTACAATTTAATTATTGTTAAATCGACACATCATCCTCAATAAACCCGTCTCCGGCGTGATGACTCCGATTGTTCGAATATTACAATTTAATTATTGTTAAATCGATATGACATCCTCAATAAACCCGTCTCCGGCGTGATGACTCCGATTGTTCGAATATTACAATTTAATAATTGCCTCATCAATATGTCATCCTCAATAAACCCGTCTCCGGCGTGATGACTCCGATTGTTTGAATATTACAATTTAATTATTGTTAAATCGACACATCATCCTCAATAAACCCGTCTCTGGTGTGATGACTCCGATTGTTCGAATATTACAATTTAATTATTGTTAAATCGATATGTCATCCTCAATAAACCCGTCTCCGGCGTGATGACTCCGATTGTTCGAATATTACAATTTAATAATTGTTAAATCGATATGTAATCCTCAATAAACCCGTCTCCGGTGTGTTGCCTCTGATCTTTCGAATATTCCGATCTATTATGAATTGACCTCTGATCTGTAAATTTCCCAGAATAATAATAATTCGCTGTTTGTTAATTGGCCAGAGGAGAACTGCCCAGTTGGGGAGTTGGGGACACTACATTTTTCAACTAAATATCCAAATAAATCTAATTATTAAACTAAATTAACCATATATACTAAATTACTGATCTAATGCACATATTGTCACTGTATGATAATTGAAATGAGCTGATGACATTTTCTCCAGAACGGCTATACGGCTGAATCAAATTCTGTTGCATTATTTTCCTGTTTAACACTGTGAAGCTGCTTTGAAACAATCTGCATTGTTAAAGCGCTATATAAATAAAGTTGACTTGACTTCTGAAGGGCCCTATTTTAATGAGCGCATGGTCTAAAGCAGGGGTTTTCAAACTGGGGTCCTCCAGAAGGTTCTAAGGGGTCCCCAGAAAATTTCAGAGAATAAAACGACAAAGCAAAAATGGATAAAGTCCACCGAAAATATTTCTCTCCTTTCTTGTCGTATACATACTTTCCAAAATGTTATATGTTTGCTTTATATCTTTCTAGAGAGTTTTTCTCACTATGGTCCCCTTTATCTCGGTCACTGGGGTTGTAAGGCAGTTTTCTTAACGCAGTACGTAATCTGCTTACATACATTTATTGTGAAAGTTGCTTATACAAATAATTTTTAATTGAACATTTTATACAGCCAACATTAAGTATAGCCAATTTATGTTTGGAAACAAAGATAAAAAAAAAAATCATATATAAAAATATATAGATGGATTTTAGGAAGGGGGTCCCCCATAAAGGTTCATCATATTTAGGGGTCCTTATCGTCATAAAGTTTGAAACCCCCTGGTCTAAAGCTCACGGTGCAAGTTCACTTAGGGTGTGTCCAAATCTACTAGTTAAATGACGGGAAAAATCGCTGTGATGCCCTGAGCATGGTCTAAAAGGGTTGTGCCTCGTCTCTTAATGAGTCATGAGTGTGTTTTGGGCGTAACGTAATGAGAACTGTAGTCTGTACATGCATGTGGTACTAAATACATTTTCCATTCTGTCCTGAAAAATGTTTTCATTAAAAAGTTTTTTCATTAAATCTGGAAAACATACACACAATGTCATCAGATATAAGCATATTCCTACACGCTTTGTCAGAAAAGGGCGAATGGTATTTCAGAAAGGACGTCTACATATTACCGGCA
>JARQWZ010006520.1:10000-52013 GCA_033150135.1 Gobio occitaniae
CACTAATATAGTTATCGTTATCATACACCAGCTGACGATAACTATAACTATATTAGTGTCCACACCAGCGGACGATAACTATAACGATAACTATATTAGTGTCCACACCAGCTGACGATAACTATAACGATAACTATATTAGTGTCCACACTTATACCTATAACAATATCTATAATGATAACAATAACAATAACTATAATGATAACTATCACTGTATTTCGCTTCTTTATTTAGTTGCTATTTTTCAAACATAGTAGCTTGACGGCAGTATCTTCACCATGACTGTTCTCTTCTCTGATTGGCCGCTGCCGCAGCACCTGATGCAGGTGGGCAGTGCCATCCTGTCGGCGGACACGCGCGGGCACTGGGAGCTCATCCAGCAGACGGAGGGCGGTACGGCCACACTACTGCGACAGTTCGAGGAGTACACCAACACACTCGCCCAGAACATGAGGAAGACCTACCTGAGCCCCTTCACCATCGTCACACCCAACATCGGTCAGGACACGCATGCACACACCCTCCTTACAAACCTAGACGTACACAATGAGCGTTTCTGATTGGCTAAAGAACCACAGGCCACGCCCACTGACTCTCTTAGCTCATGATTGATCCCAACACAACATGTCTCATGTGATGTAGTTTTAGTGGTTTGGTATTGTATATGGACTCGTGCGTGTGTAATTCCAGTCATCTCCATCGATCGTTTGGAGAAGATGAATTTCGCCGGAGCCAAACTGCCGCGGTATCAGTCTCTGCGCGGGCCACGCCCACTCGACCTGGAGACGGCCGTCACTCTTCCCGACTCCGTCTTTATCCCCGCCCCCGAGGGCAAAGGTCACCGGCACCACAGCGAGCCAATCCCGGAGTCCGGCAGAAACCACACGGCCAGCCGGAAGAGACGGCACCCGGAGGAGCGCGAGCAGGACGCCATCGCCAGCGTGATCATCTTCCACAGCCTGGCCGCGCTGCTACCGGAGCGCTACGACATGGACAAGAGGAGTCTGAGGTGAGAGCGGACCAGATGAGCGACTGAGAGACTCGCTGGTGCACTGATCTAACGCTGTGTGTGTGTGTGTGTGTGTGTGTGTGTTCAGGGTTCCCAAGCGTCCGGTCATCAACACTCCTGTGGTCAGTATAACTGTTCATGACAACGAGGAGTTACTGCAGCACACACTGGATAAACCAATCACAGTGCAGTTCCGCCTGGTGACCACTGAGGAGCGCTCTAAACCCATCTGTGTGTTCTGGAACCACTCCATAGTGTGAGTACTTATTAATACTAATACTCATATACTTGCATGATTGAGAGTACTTGCACGATTGATTAATACTCACCTACTTGCATGATTGAGAGTACTTACACGATTAATACTCATTCTTACATGATTGAGAGTATTTACACGATTAATACTCATATACTTGCATGATTGAGAGTATTTACACGATTAATTCACATATACTTACATGATTGAGAGTATTTGCACGATTGATAAATACTCATATATAGGGCTGCAGCTATCGATTCTTTTTGTAATCGATTAATCGGATAATTTTTTCCCCGTGTTTTTAAACAACCAAAACAAATAATGCATAACGAAAATGAAGAGGAAAAGCAGTTTAATTTATTAATATGCACAACAGGTTTCATGCTGTAATCTAGCGCTGACATCAAAGTAAATCTCTTTTATGTAGATTTCTACACCTGCAGCATTTACCATTAGGCTACTAACAAATAATATATCGTGTGGTGAGCCTATTTGCTATGGTAACCTAGCGACCTGTGTGTGTGTGTGTGTGTGTGTGAGGCTTCATTGCAGTTTGGTACAGCAGAAATACATACATTCATTTTTAATAGAACGCTGCATTTGGCTTGCATCACTTGCATAGCGGTGCATTTAAGGTGAAGCATCCGTTCGAAAAATCGCGTCACAACATCACGTCCCGGTGTATACAGTGAACGCATGCTGAAATTATTGTTGTGTGGCTACATAAAAGTTTAAGCATATGTGATGCATTGCCACGATTGGTCTGACTGGCGCGAGAGAGAGAGAGGAGGGTGCATGTGTGTGTGTGTGTGTGTGTGTGTTACTGATTTTCTACTATCAGTTCTGCGCTGCTCTCCGCGCGCGATCTTCACGCGAAAAGAGGTCTGCCTTCAGGGTGCGCGCTCGTTGTCAAAGACGTGACACGGCTCAACTCTCCGTGTCACAGAAAAAAGCTGAGCACTTAACGGATAAGTTTTCCATATTGTTGTTTTTGAATAGTGCACAACCGCTTCAATGTTCAAACTGGCAAGGCTTTAAAAGCATTTACTTGACACACTTTATGAGGATGAAAGTGAAAGCGATCTGACTGGGCTTGCGCGCGGCGCGCGCGTGTGTGTGTGTGTGTGTGTGTGTGTGTGTGTGTGTGTGTGTGTGGCAGCTATAAGAACGGTAATCAACTTACATAAACTGTGTAAAACATGCAGTTACTATAGTGATTCTGGGCATCTAGAATCTAAACTAAATTCAAAATGTATCATGCGCTATGGTGTGCTTCCTGAACATTGAACAGCGGTCTGTGTGAATCAGATCCCTGCGCGTATAGTGCGCATCATAGGAATTTAACGAGGCTTCTAGGCAGAATTTTTGCCTCGAGGAATTTTTGTAATCGAGTTAATCGAGTAACTCGATGAATCGTTTCAGCCCTACTCATATACTTGCATGATTGAGAGTATTTGCACGATTGATAAATACTCATACACTTGCATGATTGAGAGTACTTGCACGATTAATACTCATTCTTGCATGATTAAGAGTACTTACACCGATTAATACTCATATACTTGCACGATTGAGAGTATTTACACGATTAATTCACATATACTTGCATGATTGAGAGTACTTGCACGATTGATTAATACTCATATACTTGCATGATTGAGAGTACTTACACGATTAATACTCATTCTTGCATGATTGAGAGTATTTACACGATTAATACTCATATACTTGCATGATTGAGAGTACTTGCACGATTGATTAATACTCATATACTTGCATGATTGTGAGTACTTACACGATTAATACTCATTCTTGCATGATTGTGAGTACTTACACGATTGATACTCATATACTTGCATGATTGAGAGTACTTACACGATTAATGCTCACATACTTGCATGATTGAGAGTACTTACACGATTAATACTCGTTTTTGCATGATTGAGAGTACTTACACGATTAATACTCGTTCTTGCATGATTGAGAGTACTTACACGATTAATACTCGTTCTTGCATGATTGAGAGTACTTACACGATTAATACTCGTTCTTGCATGATTGAGAGTACTTACACGATTAATGCTCACATACTTGCATGATTGAGAGTACTTACACGATTAATACTCGTTTTTGCATGATTGAGAGTACTTACACGATTAATACTCGTTCTTGCATGATTGAGAGTACTTACACGATTAATACTCGTTCTTGCATGATTGAGAGTACTTACACGATTAATACTCGTTCTTGCATGATTGAGAGTACTTACACGATTAATGCTCACATACTTGCATGATTGAGAGTACTTACACGATTAATACTCGTTTTTGCATGATTGAGAGTACTTACACGATTAATACTCGTTTTTGCATGATTGAGAGTACTTACACGATTAATACTCGTTCTTGCATGATTGAGAGTACTTACACGATTAATGCTCACATACTTGACTGATTGAGAGTACTTACACGATTAATACTCGTTTTTGCATGATTGAGAGTACTTACACGATTAATACTCGTTCTTGCATGATTGAGAGTACTTACACGATTAATACTCGTTCTTGCATGATTGAGAGTACTTGCACGATTAATACTCATATACTTACACGATTGTGAGTACTTTAAACAAATAATATTCCTTACTGATAAAACTTATTTTTTACTTTTCAACCACTTGCTATATAATTTGTAAGTATAAGATGTGTGTGTATGTTTGTGTATGTGTGTGTGTGTAGTGTGGGCGGGCCGGGCGGCTGGTCCTCGAAGGGTTGTGAGGTGGTCTTCAGGAACAGCACACACATCAGCTGCCAGTGTTATCACATGACCAGCTTCGCTGTGCTCATGGACGTCTCACGCCGAGAGGTAACACACAATCTAACCATAACCTGCTTACAACCAAGCCTTGTGTAGTTTTGATGCTCACCCTGGCAACCGTTCAGACTAGCCTAGAAACTGTGTAGAAACATGAACCAGAACTTCATAGTAACGTAGGGTTGGCCTCTGTTAACTTGGCAGTTGTTTGATGCAACCATATTTAAAGCCAAGCACCCTAAACCCTAGCCTTTTATTACTTGATTTATGTTGTATTTTTATGGTAACTTGTAACATTCTGTCCAGGCACCACTTTGGCTAATTATGATGCATTTACAGTAATGTCCCTGTTAAATAAATAAACAATAAAAAACAATACCAACCACATAGAAATGCCTTAGCAACCACTACCAACTGCTTAGAAACACCCTAGCAACTGCTGAGAAACCACATAGCAAGGCCCTAACAATCACATAGAAAACCCAACCAACTGCCTAGCAACACCTTAGCAACTGCTTAGAAATCACATAGCAAGGCCCTAACAATTATGCAGAAAACCCAACCAACTGCCTAGCAACACCTTAGCAACTGCTTAGAAACCACATAGCAAGGCCCTAACAATTATGCAGAAAACCCAACCAACTGCATAGCAAAAATCATTTCGGGCTAACCGTGTCAAATCCAGTGTCTAGTTCTTCCTCCATTTTTCAGAATCAGGCAATTCCTGTTTACTTCCAGATCTAGTGCTGTTGTGTCCTCAGGTCAGACTGAGTGGACATAAACATAAACAGATGGACATAAGCATGTTCAGTGAGAGAAACGTGTGTGTGTGTGTGTGTGTGTGCTTCAGAACGGAGAGATCCTGCCGGTGAAGCTGATCACGTGGAGTTCGGTGGGCGTGACGCTGGGCTTCCTCTTCCTCACCATCGTCTTCCTCACCTGCCTGCGGGCCGCCAGCAGCAACAAGACCAGCATCATCAACAACGGGGCGGCCGCGCTCTTCATCGCCCACCTCATCTTCATCCTGGGCATCAATCAGGCCGATAACCCGGTAACGTCCTGTGTGTGTGTGTGTGTGTGTGGACCCGTGTGTGTGTGGACCCGTGTGTGTGTGTGGACCCGTGTGTGTGGACCCGTGTGTGTGTGTGTGTGTGTGTGTGTGTGTGTGTGGACCCGTGTGTGTGTGTGTGTGTGTGTGGACCCGTGTGTGTGTGTGGACCCGTGTGTGTGTGTGTGGACCCGTGTGTGTGTGTGTGTGTGTGTGTGTGTGGACCCGTGTGTGTGTGTGTGTGTGTGTGTGGACCCGTGTGTGTGTGTGTGTGTGTGTGTGTGGACCCGTGTGTGTGTGTGTGTGTGTGTGGACCTGTGTGTGTGTGTGTGGACCCGTGTGTGTGTGTGTGTGGACCCATGTGTGTGTGTGTGGACCCGTGTGTGTGTGTGTGTGTGTGTGTGTGGACCCGTGTGTGTGGACCTGTGTGTGTGTGTGTGTGTGTGTGTGTGTGGACCTGTGTGTGTGTGTGTGTGTGGACCTGTGTGTGTGTGTGTGTGTGTGTGTGTGTGTGGACCTGTGTGTGTGTGTGTGTGTGTGTGTGTGTGTGGACCTGTGTGTGTGTGTGTGTGTGTGGACCGTGCGTGACCTGTTGTCTCCTGCAGTTTGTGTGTACGCTGATGGCCATCCTGCTGCACTTCTCCTGGATGTGTGTGTTCTCCTGGCTGTTCCTGGAGGGGCTGCATGTGTACCGCATGCGGAGTGAGCTGCGTGACATCAACTACGGCCCCATGCGCTTCTACTTCCTGATTGGCTGGGGCGTCCCGGCCTTCATCACGGGGCTGGCGGTGGGGCTGGACCCCGAGGGCTACGGGAACCCCGACTTCTGCTGGCTCTCGCTCTACGACACACTCATCTGGAGCTTCGCGGGGCCCATCGCGCTCGTCGTGTCCGTGAGTGTCGGCTTCTGCTCCTGCTCGTGTGTGTGTGCGGAGGGAGTGTGTGTGTGTGTGTGTGTGTGTGTCCCGACCAGTGTAACGATAACTATACTGATAACTATACTGATAACGATAACTATAACTATACTGATAACAATACTAATAACAATAACTATGACGATAACTATAACTATACTGATAACTATACTTATAACAATAACTATACTGATAACTATTCTGATAACTATACTGATAACAATACTGATAATGATAACTATAACGATAACTATACTAATAACGATAACTATGACGATAACTATAACTATAACTATACTGATAACTTTAACGATAACTATACTGATAACTTTAACGATAACTATACTGATAACGATACAGATAACTATACTGATAACTATAACTATACAGATAACTATACTTATAACTATAACGATAACTATAACTATACTGATAACTTTAACGATAACTATACTGATAACTATACTGATAACGATACAGATAACTATACTTATAACTATAACTATAACGATAACTATACTGATAACTATAACAATAACGATAACTATACTGATAACGATAACAATAACTATAACTATACTGATAACTATAACAATAACGATAACTGTACTGATAACGATAACTATAACGATAACTATACTGATAACAATAACAATAACTATACTGATAACTATAACAATAACGATAACTATACTGATAACGATAACTATAACGATAACTATACTGATAACAATTACAATTACGATAACTATACTGATAACAATAACTATAACGATAACTATACTGATAACTATCCTTATAACTATAAAGATAACTATAACTATACTAATAACTATAACCCCAAATCAGAAAAAGTTGGGACAGTATGGAAAACGCAAATGAATAAAAAAAGAATTGATTTCTAAATTTACTTTGACTTGTATTTCATTGCAGACAATATGAACACAAAATATTTCATGTTTTGTCTGGTCAACTTCATGTCATTTGTAAATATGCATCCTTTCCTGTCATTGAGACCTGCAACACATTTCAAAAAAAGTTGTGACAGGAGCAGTTTAGGGCTAGTAATGAGGTAAAATGGTTAAATAATGATGTGATTTGAAACAGGTGATGTCAACAGGTGATTGTAATTATGATTTGGTACAAAAGCAGCATCCAAGAAAAGTCTAATCCTTTAGGAGCAAAGATGGGCCGAGGATCGCCAGTTTGCCAACAAATACGTGAGAAAATGATTGAAATATTTAAAAACAATGTTCCTCAAAGAAAGATAGGAAGAGATTTGGATATTTCACATTCAACAGTGCATAACATAATTAAAAGATTCAAGGAATCTGGAGGAATTTCAGTGCGTAAAGGACAAGGGCTCAAGCCTAAGCTGAACAACCGTGATCTCCGATCCCTCAGGCGGCACTGCATCAAGAATCATCATCATCTAGAAGCGATATCACCACATGGGCTCAGGACTACTTTGGCAAACCTTTGTCAAGTACCACAATACGTCGTTACATCCACAAATGCCAGTTAAAACTGTACTGTGGCAAAAGGAAGCCCTATGTTAACAGTGTCCAGAAGCGCCGTCGACTTCTCTGGGCTCGAGGCATCTGGGATGGACCATCACACAGTGGAAACGTGTACTGTGCTCAGATGAAGCAGTATTTCAGGTATTTTTTGGGAGGAATGGACGCTGTGTGCTCCGGACCAAAGAAGAGAAGGATCATCCAGACTGTTACCAGCAACAAGTCCAGAAGCCAGGGTCTGTCATGGTATGGGGTTGTGTCAGTGCCCTTGGCAAAGGTAACTTGCACTTCTGTGAAGGCTCCATTAATGCTGAAAAGTACATAGAGATTTCGGACCATAATATGCTGCCTTCAAGAAGACATCTTTTCCAGGGACGTGCATGCATATTTCAACAAGACAATGCAAAAGCACATTCTGCACACATTCTGCAGTCCTGGCTGTGGAGGAAGAGGGTTCGGGTACTTGACTGGCCTGCCTCAGTCCCGACCTGTCTCCAATAGAGAATGTGTGGAAGACCCCGTACTGTTGCCCACCTTAAGACTTGTTTGCAGGAAGAATGGGACAAAATTACACCTGAAACACTTCATCACTTGGTGTCTTCAGTCCCTAAACGTCTTTTAAGTGTTGTGAAAAGGAATGGCAACATTACAAAGTGGTAAATGCTTTACTGTCCCAACTTTTTTTGAAATGTGTTGCAGGTCTGAATGACAGGAAAGGATGCATATTTACAAATGACATGAAGTTGACCACACAAAACATGAAATATTTTGTGTTCATATTGTCTGCAATGAAATACAAGTCAAAGTAAATTTAGAAATCACTTCTTCTTTTTTTTTTTTTTTTGCGTTTTCCATATTGTCCCAACTTTTTCTGATTTGGGGTTGTATAACTATAACGATAACTATACTGATAATTATAACTATAACTATAACGATAACTATACTGATAATGATAACTATAACGATAACTATACTGATAATGATAACTATAACTATAACTATAACGATAACTATACTGATAATGATAACTATAACGATAACTATACTGATAATTATAACTATAACTATAACGATAACTATACTGATGACCAGTTTTGGGGGTAACGCATTACAAGTAACTTGAGTTACGTAATAATATTACTTTTTCCAAGTAACTAGTAAAGTAACGCATTACTTTTCACATTTACAACAAAATATCGGAGTTACTTTTTCACATTAATTTGACTGAATTTGACTGGCTCATGTTGAGAGTCAGTGCAGAGGTGTGTGTGTGAACATGATGGTTATTGTAGTTCTAGATTAAATGTGAGCATTTATTTATCTCACTTGCACAATAAAGATTCTGTTCTCCTCAAAATGATTAAAATCAGTCAAATGCTAAATCAGAGTCCTATGCAAACCTCCAATAATTAAATGTTAAATAAAACAACTATTTTTATGCATAATCTACCTTTATATTTAATTTACCAATGTCTTGCTGCTGACCTTTGATGATGAAAATTACTAGATTTTTAGTTTTTATTGGTAAAACTTTTTTCTCCTGCATCTATTCTCCATTATCCAGAGCTGCGCCCTCTAGTGTTCATGAGGGAATCTGCATCTTTACCTCAGCCTGGGGCGCATTATTTACATTTTGGTATGAAGAGGTCTTTACCGTTGCACAAAAATATAACTTTTTTGTTATAAAAACAAAACAAAAACAAGCCCAGCCCAGGTGAGAAAAAGTAACGCAAAAGTAACGTAACGCATTACTTTTCTTAAAAAGTAACTAAGTAACTCAATTATTTACTTTTTAAGGGAGTAACGCAATATTGTAATGCATTACTTTACAAAGTAACTTTCCCCAACACTAGTCCAGAGTGTGTGTGAACGTCTCTGTGTGTCTGGAGTGTGTGTGTGAACGTCTCTGTGTGTCCGGACGGAGTGTGTGTGTGAACGTCTCTGTGTGTCCGGACGGAGTGTGTGTGTGAACGTCTCTGTGTGTCCGCAGATGAACGTGTTCCTGTACATCATGGCGTCGAGATCGTCGTGTTCGCTCAGACAGAAGAGCTGCGAGAAGAGAGCCGCGCCGGCGTGAGTCTCGCTCACACTCAATCCTGACGTGTGTGTTAGTCGTGTGTGTTTGTTAAAGCGCTCGTGTGTGTGTGTGTGTGTGTAGGGCGGGTCTGCGGACGGCGTGTGCCGTGTTGTTCCTGGTGACGGTCACATGTCTTCTGGCTCTGCTGTCGGTCAACAGTGACATGATTCTGTTCCACTATCTGTTCGCCGGATTCAGCTGCGTGCAGGTACGGTGATGTCATCGGACGCCAATCTGCTTAGCAACCCCATAGCAACAGCCCACCTTCTGTTCTGATGCAGTGTGTGTTTGTGTTTTCAGGGCCCGTTTGTTTTCTTCTTCCGCGTGGTGTTTAATAAAGAGGCTCGAGACGCCATGCGCTACTGCTGCAGCAAGAAACGGCCCGATCACATGATCAAATCCAAACCATCCGTGAGTCACGCGTGACATCACACTCACACTCACACATACACATAAACATAAACATACACACACACACACACACTCACACTCACACATACACACACTCACACATACACACACTCACTCACACATACACACACTCACACTCACACATAGACACACTCACTCACACGCATGACATCACACTCAGATCATCTGTTGAAATAAACAATACAAAAACATGTTTTGTTCATATTATTACTGTATGTGTGTTTCCTCTCAGGCGTTCATCTGTAACAGTAATTATGCGGACGGGCGTCTGTATCACCTGCCGTTCTCTGAGTCGAGTGTGTCACTGAACGGAACCCAGAGCAGCAAAACTCAGCAGAACTACATGCCCTTCAGCCTCCGGTACACACACACACACACACACACACACTCACTCACTCACACACACACACACACACACACACACACACACACACACACTATAATAACTATAATGATAACTATACCGATAATTATACAGATAACGATAACTAGCGATAATTATAACGATAACTATACTGATAACTATACTGATAACAATAACGATAACTATAACGATAACTATAACAATAACTATACTGATAACTATACTGATAACTATACTGATAACTATAACAATAACTATACTGATAACTATAACAATAACTATACTGATACTATAACGATAACTATGACGATAACTATAACTATACTGATAACTATAACGATAACTATAACAATAACTGTACTGATAACTATACTGATAACTATAACAATAACTATACTGATAACTATAACGATAACTATAACAATAACTATACTGATAACTATACTGATACTATAACGATAACTATGACGATAACTATAACTATACTGATAACTATAACGATAACTATAACAATAACTGTACTGATAACTATAACGATAACTATAACAATAACTATACTGATAACTATACTGATACTATAACGATAACTATGACGATAACTATAACTATAACTATAACTATACTGATAACTATAACGATAACTATAACAATAACTATACTGATAACTATAACAATAACTATACTGATAACTATAACGATAACTATAACAATAACTATACTGATAACTACAGGGAGTGCAGAATTATTAGGCACGTTGATTTTCTGATCATATTTTTTTTCCAGTAACATTTGACCAATTCCAAACCACAGTAATCCTAATAACTACTATTGATTTAGTATTTAATAATGTATAAGTGATATATAATTGTTCATGAAGGCTGGAAATGAAAATCACCTTATATTCAGCTGCAACCTACCTGGAGTCTCCAGAAGTGAAGGTGTCAGGATCTCAGAGACTTCAGTTAGGTAAAGAATCCTAAAAAATGACCCCCACTAGATAAGAATCACAAGCTGAAGTGTTGTAAAATACATGAAGAAGGTTTTTTTATAGGCTTTATGGACAGATAGTTTGAGAGTGACTCTTGAAGGACCAGCTCCTCATCCTCTAGTACCACTGTTTGAAGAATTCATCTTCCAGAATCTGGCAGTACGTTTTGGGAGTTCATTTTTAGTCCATCCTGAAGTCCGTTTTGCAGAGATGGACTAAAAATGAACTCCCAAAACGTACTGCCAGATTCTGGAAGATGAATTCCTATCTGTCCATAAAGCCTATAAAAAAACCTTCTTCATGTATTTTACAACACTTCAGCTTGTGATTCTTATCTAGTGGGGGTCATTTTTTAGGATTCTTTCCCTAACTGAAGTCTCTGAGATCCTGACACCTGCACTTCTGGAGACTCCAGGTAGGTTCAGCTCTGGAAAATGGTGGCGCTGGAGACTAAAGGGTTCCTGATGGTTTCACCCTTAATTCTTCACCTTAATTCTTCATTCTTTTGCAGTTAACAGGTGTCTTTTCTTCACCACATGTTTTTGTCAGATCCTGCTGACCCAACGAGCATTTCACTGTCCAATGGTCACGCCTTAACTGCAATGTCTAGTATTGCATTAGTATTGCATCCTTCTCATGGGCATTTAATACTTTTTGACTTTTCAGTCTGAGTTAAATCTCTTTTTTGGCTCAATTTATCTGTAAAAGAAAACGTGCCTAATAATTCTGCACACCTGAATATAAGGTGATTTTCATTTCCAGCCTTCATGAACAATTATATATCACTTATACATTATTAAATACTAAATCAATAGTAGTTATTAGGATTACTGTGGTTTGGAATTGGTCAAATGTGCCTGGAAAAAAAATATGATCAGAAAATCAACGTGCCTAATAATTCTGCACTCCCTGTATACTGATACTATAACGATAACTAGCGATAATTATAACGATAACTATACTGATAACTATACTGATAACAATAACGATAACTATAACGATAACTATAACAATAACTATAATGATAACTATAACAATAACTATACTGATAACTATACTGATACTATAACGATAACTATGACGATAACTATAACTATAACTATACTGATAACTATAACGATAACTATAACAATAACTGTACTGATAACTATACTGATAACTATAACAATAACTATACTGATAACTATAACGATAACTATAACAATAACTATACTGATAACTATACTGATACTATAACGATAACTATAACTATAACTATACTGATAACTATAACGATAACTATAACAATAACTGTACTGATAACTATAACGATAACTATAACAATAACTATACTGATAACTATACTGATACTATAACGATAACTATGACGATAACTATAACTATAACTATACTGATAACTATAACAATAACTATACTGATAACTATAACAATAACTATACTGATAACTATAACGATAACTATAACAATAACTAAACTGATAACTATACTGATACTATAACGATAACTATGACTATAACTATAACGATAACTATACTGATAACTATAACGATAACTATGACGATAACTATAACAATAACGATAACTATAACAATAACGATAACTATAACGATAACTGTTACGATAACTATAACGATAACTATAATGATACTTATAGCAATAACGTCTCAGGTTATGTATGTAATCATGGTTCCCTGAGAGGGAACGAGACGCTGCGTCAAAGCGCTGCGGTAACGCCTCAGAGTGATTGCGTCATGAAGCACTCGTAAAATCAGTCCAATGGCGTGACGGGACGTCATAGACGGGTGACGTCATTGACCAGGAAACTATAAAGCATCCCTGAACCAAACAGTGTCAGCTTCTGAAAAAGTCGAACAAGTCGGTCACATGCGTGCCGGGAGTATGGCAAAGCGACGCAGTGTCTCGTTCCCTCTCAGGGAACCATGGTTACATATATTCCTTCAAGGGAACTCAAACTGCGTCAAGCGCTGCGGGAACTCAATACCCACGCCGCCATAACTCTCAAATGCCGGTATATGTGAAGTCGTAACGCATATTAAACTACAAGCACCCGAGAACCTGGAGTAGCGGCCACGTCTAGGTTATAAAACCATACAAAGGTATGCGGAGACGACCACCCTGCCGCATCACACACCTCCTGAAGGGAGACTCCTTACAAAAGAGCCATGGAGGCAGCCATACTCCTAGTAGAGTGGGCTCAGACCTTTAGCGGTGAAGGTTGGCCGGCCGACTCATATGCGAGTGAAATAGCCTCGACTATCCACTTACTTATCATCTGCTTAGATGCAGGCTTCCCTTTACTCGGGGACCCAAAACAGACGAACAGCTGCTCAGATTTGCGCCACAGGGCATCTCTGTGGACGTAAGCATCTAGTGCCCTCACTGGGCAGAGCAGATTCAACTTCTCCTGGTCTGAATTCTGAAAGGGAGGCGGAGAGAAGGCCTGCAGCATTATAAGGCCTGCTACATTCGTGGGAACTTTAGGGACATATCCTTCTTTCGGAAAACTCAAGACAGGAGGGAGCAACAGATAATTCTTGTAAATCCCCTACTCTCTTTAGAGAAGAAATAGCCAAGAGAAATAGAGTTTTTAATGTGAGAAACTTCTCTGGCACCTCCTCAATAGGCTCAAAGGGGGCCAGAGTTAGACCTTCTAGCACCACGGCCAGATCCCAGGTCGGCACCCTCGAGCGTGCCGCAGGCCTTAGCCTTAGAGTACCACGAAGGAAACGGGTAACCCAGGGGTGTCTCCCCACTGATGCACCATCCAGATGAACGTGGTAGGCAGATATTCCCGCCACATATTCTTTCAAGGTGGACGGGGATAGCCCTGAAGAGAACTTTTCTTGCAGAAAATCTCGCACTGAATTGACTGGATTCAAAGAATGGTCCGTACACCATGTGACAAAGTCTCTCCATTTAAGGGCATAAAGCCTCCTCGTCGAAGGAGCTCTGGAATGCAATATGGTCTCAACCTCCTCAGCAGAGAGACCCAAGTCTATGAGCTGGGCCCCCTCAGGGGCCAAGCCCACAGCTTCCATAACTCCGGCCGCGGGTACAGGACTGACCCCGACGCCTGGGAGAGAAGGTCCCCTCCTGATCGGAATCTCCCACGGGGGACCCTCGAGAAGAGACACAATGTCGGAGAGCCACACTCGGCCCGGCCAGAACGGGGTTACTAACAACAGACGGACCCCGTCCCGACGTACTCTCTCCAGAACTCCTGGTAGCAATGCCAGAGGGGGTAAGGCGTAGAGACGCAGCCTCGGCCACGTCTGCGCCATAGCATCCAACCCTAGGGGGGCTGGATGTGTGAGGGAGTAAAAAAGTGGACAGTGTGTTGTCTCTTGAGACGCAAACAGATCCACCTGAGCTTGACTGAAGTGGCTCCACAGGAGCCCCACCACCTCGGGGTGGAGCCTCCAACCCCCCGGCACCACTCCCTGCCTCGACAGGGAATCTGCCGTCTTGTTCAGATACCCCGGAATGTATACTGCTCGGACCGATAGCAACTTCCCCTGGGCCCAAACTAGAACTTGATGCGCCAGCTTCCACAGCCGGCGCGAACATAGACCCCCCTGGCGATTTAAATAGGAGACCACCGATGTATTGTCCGTGCGAACCGACACATGATGGCTCCTCAGGTCTGGGAGAAAGTGCCTGAGTGCCAGGAACGCTCCAGCTGGTTTATGTGCCAGGAAAGCTGATGGCCGCTCCACAGACCTTGAGCCGAGCAACCACTCAAGGTCGCCCCCCAGCCTGTAAGAGATGCATTCGTCGTTAGCGTTAAGTGACGACAAGGAGCTCCCAGCACCGGACCCTGGGACAAGAACCAAGGATCTTTCCACATAACTAAGGCACGTAGGCATCGCCGCTGTGACCTTGATCATGCGAAATGGATTTCCCCGCGGGGAGAATCCCTTGGTCTTAAGCCACCACTGTAAAGGCCTGTACACACCGGGACGAATATCGCGCGCGCTTATCGCCAGCGTTTTTCGTTACGTTTTTCGGCGCGTCTTGAGTGTTCACACCCAATCGATTTTCACTGGCGATGTGCCGAATGAACGTGCACATTCAGTAGATGCGCTCCCGGTACACAAGGTGGTGCTGCGGCACTTTACGCCTCTGACACTCGCTTGTCACACAGAAGAAGAAGAAGAGAGACAGTATTTACGTGCTTGCCAAAACCATAGACATATTATACCTATGGCCAAAACCATTCACACACCTTTTGCTAACTGGCCGGCAGCATTAGCAGCTCATCTTCTTCTTTGTCTACTTACTACTTCTTCGTCGTATCAATGTGTGCTCGGCAAGACCGTTTTGTCCTTGAGCGCCACCAAGTCGTGTTTTACTGTCACTTTAGCAGCTCCAGGCACGTGAACAAAAGCGCTGATCTCATTGGTCGGCCAGTTTTTAACGCGCCGCGTCAAAATAAAAAAACAAACCCGAGGCGTTTTTTAAAAAAATGCCGCTTTTACGCCTGGCGTTTTGCACGTCGGTGTGCACACTCACATTGGCGCCCTTTGTTTAGTCACGAGGCGTTAAACATCGGCGATAAACGCACGCGAAAATCGTCCTGATGTGAACAGGCCTTAAGGGTCTCATGTACAGCAGGCCAAAAGGTATCGCGTTGGACACTGCTGCCAGCAGTCTCTGGAACTGCTTTACAGTGAGTGACTGGCCTAGCTTTATCCTGCTCACGGCGTCTAGGATCGATTTCCCCCGGGCGGGCGCCAGGCACGCCCTCATGGTGCTTGGGTCCCAAACTATGCCCAGAAAAGTGGTACTCTGTTGTGGAGATAGCACACTTTTCTTTACATGTAACCTCAGCCCCAACACCTTCAAATGAGCGAGAACAGCATCTCGATGCTGAGCCGCCCGATGTTCCGACTGTGCTAGGATCAGCCAGTCGTCTATGTAGTTCAGAACGCAGATGCCCTGGAGTCTCAAAGGAGCCAGAGCTGCATCCACACACTTTGTGAAGGTGCGGGGTGACAACGCTAGGCCGAATGTAAGAACCTGATATTGGTATGCTTCGCCCCCGTGTTGAGGAAGGATGGAGACACGAAAGTACGCATCTTTTAGGTCTATCGTGACACACCAATCCTCAGAGCTGATCTGACACACGATCTGTTTCAGAGTGAGCATTTTGACTGCCCGATTTGGCTGACGCAGATCTAGAATAGGACGCAGCCCTCCATCCGTCTTTGGAACTATGAAGTACCGGCTGTAAAACCCTGACTCTCTGCTGTGGGGAGGAACCCGTTCTATAGCCTCGTTTCGCAGAAGCATCTGTACTTCTTGCTCCATTACCAGAGCCTGCTCGGAGTTTACCACTGTGGATACTACATTGTTGAACTTGGGCGGGTGTGACCCGAACTGAATTCTGTACCCTTTTTCTATTGTCTGCAGGACCCAATCAGAGATATTTGGCAGAAGTTTCCACGCTGCCAGAAAATCTACTAAGGGAACCAGCCTCTCGAGGCTGTCCTCTGGTGTTTGTTGTGTGGGCAGCCCGGTGTCCTGAAACGGCGCCGGCAGGAAACAGCCGAACTGACCCACTTTGGACCCTCCTCGGAGGGTGCGAGCATCCCCGCGCCGCTACGTTTCCAGTCGGACGTGGAGATTTGTGCTCGCTGAGGACCGCTGCGCCCTGAAGCACCAGAGGTGGCAGGGTTGGCAGAACGGCCCTCTGATGGCACCGAGAGGAGACGGGTGCCTTGACACACCGCTTCCCCTACACCTTTGGCATCAGGACTTCTTCGCCGAAGCCTTCCTAGAGATAATCACAGTCCTCAGATCTGCTCTACCTCGGGAAGACTTCGGCTGAGAGCGCTGTCCTGGCCCCCAGTCTCTCTGTGGGGGAGCGCGGGGAGCAACACTCTCCTTCTGTTGCGCTCTGTGCGAGGAGGACACACTCGGCTGGGGCTGCTCCCGAGATTTTCTAGGGAGAAATTTCTGAAACGCAGCTGCCTGTTTTTTGGCTTCTTGGAACCTATTGGCTCTTTGAACGCCGAAGTAGGGGAGATAGGAGCGTCTAACAAAAACTGTCCTTAATGTCAGATAAGTTAAGCCATAAATGCCTCTCCGTGGCCACCAGGGCTGCCATATAACGGCCGATTGATTTGGCCGTCTCCTTAGTGGCCCCGAAGAGACAAGTCAGCAGCTCTCCTAATCTCCGCTATCGTTTCTCTCCCTACTTCTTCACATTCGTCATCGATGTCTTTCAACAGGTCGGCTTGATAAGCTTGTAACACCGCCATAGTGTGTAAACATGTGGCTGCCTGACCTGCTGCAGAGTATGCCCTACCCACTAAAGCCGATGTTGTTCTGACCGGCTTAGTGGGCAACTTCGGGGCTTTTTAGGGACGATGCAGGACTCGGGTGGAAGAGCTATCTCTCTCCTGAGGCATCGCCGCATAACCATGCTGCTTCAACCCCATGATGTTCGAATAAGCAGTTGTAGTGGGGTTAAATGGTCTAAATGATGCCGGCTTAATCCATGAGAAAAAACGGCAAGCCCCGCTTTGGAGGTTGCGATCTGGATGGCAAGAAGCGTTCGTCTAATTTACTTGACTGACGGGCTTCCTGCTTCTCAGCTGGCCAATCTATCTGTAATCTGGCAACAGCACGAGTTACAACCTCCTAAAGCTCCTCTTGAGCGTGTGAATGAGGTGGCGAAGCCTCATCTAAATAATCCAGGCTCACAACATCCAGTTCCTCGGAGCTGGAATGCTGGTGCACCTGCGCTTCAGTGCAAGCAGAAGAAGCCTGTGTGTGTCTCTCTTTTCTTTGAGAGACACACACAATAAATTGGACAAACGATTTCACATAGAGCGCTTGTAAAGAGACAGAAGCTGACACTGTTTGGTTCAGGGGTGCTTTATAGTTTCCTGGTCAATGACATCACCTGCCAATGACGTCCCGTCACGCCACTGGACTGATTTTACGAGTGCTTCATGACGCAATCACTCAGAGGCGTTTCTGCAGCACGAGTTCACTTGAAAGGGAACTATAGTTAACTATATACAAAACCATATTTGTAGATATTTGACCAGGAAAGCCGTAAACAAAAGATGAAAACTCTTGTGTTGTTTCAGTGGAGACGATGTGAACAGCAGCCACCTGAGTCTGAGTGAACACAACACACTGTTCCCCGACAAACAGCAGATGGACGGTAAACACACACACACACACACACACACACACGTGTACTTCTCACACTCAGCTCACTTTAACCCCCGTGTGTTTGTGTGTGTGTAGATCACGACTCCGACTCTGACAGCGATCTATCGGAGCTGGAGGACGATCAGAGCGGCTCGTACGCGTCCACACACTCGTCGGACAGCGAGGAAGACGAGGGCGAGTTCCTGCAGGAGGAATGCTGGGAGAATCTGGCCACCAACGGCACCCACCAAACCGCACGGTACGTCATGTGACTCGCGTGAATCATCGTTCTGTGAGTGTGTGTCTGACGTCTGTCTGTCTGTCAGATGTGTGTGAGGGCGGGCCCGGAGCGGCAGACGAGCGTCTGAAGGTGGAGACTCTGACCAAACCAGAGGATGCTGGGACGGAGAACCTGCTGCTGCTGCTGCCCAGTGTCCCGCTCGCCGGTGCGCAGCCGCACAGAGGTCAGAACACGCCACACACGCTCTAGTTCACGTCACATGATGAGTGCGCATTGTAACATGTGACCGTGACACGCAGGAATCCTGAAGAAGAAGCAGCTGTCGCCCATCGCTGAGAGGAACGCCATCAACCGCATACACAACCAGCTGTCCGGAGACTCCACCTCCTCACGGGGCTCCTCCGGCGAGCGCCGAGGGGGCGGGGCCAGGCGGGAACATCTGAACGGGGCGTCGGCGAGCGGATTGGTGAAAACACTCGACAACGACTCGTCTGAATCTGAGTGAGTCGTAGATGATTTACACACATCGCTCGACATGAGTCACTGTATACATGCAGGATATTCACATTCAACTTTACATGAAAAGCTAGACGATAATACACTCACCTAAAGGATTATTAGGAACACACACTAATACTGTGTTTGAGCCCCTTTCGCCTTCAGAACTGCCTTAATTCTACGTGGCATTGACTCCACAAGCTGCTGAAAGCATTCTTTAGAAATGTTGGCCCATATTGATAGGAGAGCATCTTGCAGTTGATGGAGATTTGTGGGATGCACATCCAGGGCACGAAGCTCCCGTTCCACCACATCCCAAAGATGCTCTATTGGGTTGAGATCTGGTGACTGTGGGGGCCATTTTAGTCCAGTGAACTCATTGTCATGTTCAAGAAACCAGTTTGAAATGATTGGAGCTTTGTGACGGTGCATTATCCTGCTGGAAGTAGCCATCAGAGGATGGGGACATGGTGCTCATAAAGGGATGGACATGGGCAGAAACAATGCTCAGGTAGGCCGTGGCATTTAAACCATGCCCAATTGGCACTAAGGGGCCTAAAGTGTGCCAAGAAAACATCCCCCACACCATTACACCACCACCACCAGCCTGCACAGTGGGAACAAGGCATGATGGATCCATGTTCTCATTCTGTTTACGCCAAATTCTGACTCTACCATCTGAATGTCTCAACAGAAATCCAGACTCATCAGACCAGGCAACATTTTTCCAGTCTTCAACTGTCCAATTTTGGTGCAAATTGTCGCCTCTTTTTCCTCTTTGTAGTGGAGATGAGTGGTACCCGGTGGGGTCTTCTGCTGTTGTAGCCCATCCGCCTCAAGGTTGTGTGTGTTGTGGCTTCACAAATGCTTTGCTGCAGACCTCGGTTGTAACGAGTGGTTATTTCAGTCAAAGTTGCTCTTCTATCAGCTTGAATCAGTCGGCCCATGACCTCTGACCTCTAGCATCAACAAGGCATTTTCTCCCACAGGACTGCCGCATACTGGATGCTTTTCCCTTTTCACACCATTCTTTGTAAACCCTAGAAATGGTTGTGTGTGAAAATCCCAGTAACTGAGCAGATTGTGAAATACTCAGACCGGCCCGTCTGGCACCAACAACCATGCCACGCTCAAAATTGCTTAAATCTCCTTTATTTCCCATTCCGACATTCAGTGTGGAGTTCAGGAGATTGTCTTGACCAGGACCACACCCCTAAATGCATTGAAGACACTGCCATGTGATTGGTTGATTAGATAATTGCATTCATGAGAAATTGAACAGGTGTTCCTAATAATCCTTTAGGTGAGTGTATAGTTGCGTTTTGTGACTAGATTTTAAGCATCTGACATCATCAGCTCTCTCATTGGTCACCTGACATCATCAGCCCTCTCATTGGTCACATGTATCATGTATATGGCTCATATGTGACTGTGTGTGTTTCTCTGCAGATGCTGATGAGCGTCGAGGGAAAGAAGAGGCGAAGAACAATCTTCCTGTTTCTGTCCCTCCGTGATGTTTCCTGTATTTCCCACCTCAGCCGCTGGGATTCTCCGCGCCAAATGCTGAAGAGAATCCCTCGTTTTTACATTTTTGTTTACATACTTGAAGCGAAGCACTTTTTTAATTTCTTCCGTCCTCTCTTCCGCATCGAACCGACTTTCTGTCACGAGTGAAAATATCAGGGAATTTCCTCCTGGAGCCGAGCGAGTGCTGATCCCGACTCAAGCCTTGACCTGCTGACCATCCGCTGACCGATGCCTTCTCCACCAGCAGAGCCTTCACGCCGCACCACTGGAGGAGAAACACACTTTTGATACTCGCTCTTTTGTACATTTTGTGGACATTTTTATACAAACTTTTAAAAAGACTCACGTTTAAATCCTTTTGAATGAAAACCTTTGTATTTTATAGATTAGCAGCGATGTGACCTGTAAACGTTTGTCTCAGTGTTGTACAGATCTCTAACACAAAGAAACACACACACACACACACACAGAAACACACACACAGAAACACACACACACACACACACACACACACACACACGCACACACACACACACGCAGAAACACACACAGAAACTCACACACAGAAACACACACACGCAGAAACACACACACGCAGAAACACACACACACACACACACACACACAGAAACACACAGAAACACACACACAGAAACACACACACACACACACACACACACACACACACAGAAACACACACACAGAAACACACACACACAGAAACACACACACACACTGAAACACACAAACACACACACACACAGAAACACAGACAAAGAAACACACACACAGAAGCACACACACTGAAACACACACACAGAAACACACACACACATCCGTCTAACCCGTCCGTGCGGAAACTGCTCTATGCCATGGGATTCAATCAAACGTAATTGTGAAGTTTTATCTCATAATTGTGACTTTTTTTCTCACAACTGCGAGTTTATAACTTGTAATTATGACTTAGAAAATTAAAAAACGTAAATGCGAATTTTTATCTCAATTTTGACTTTTCTTTTTTCTCACAATTACGAGTTTATACTTCACATGTGCAAGTTTATATATATATATAAAAAAAAAAGTTTGGGCTTAAAAAAAAAAAAAAATCTAATTGCGAACTTTTATCACAATTACGATTTATCTTACAATTGCAAGTTATAAACTCATTATTTCGAGTTTATATCTAAAATATTTAAACACATAATTGTGAATTTTCATCTCGTATTTTTTCTCACAACTGAGTTTACATCTTGTACTTTTGACCAAAAAAGTAATTACAAAATTTGTTCGCAATTTGAACTTTTTGTTCTTTTTTTCTCAGAATTATGAGTTTAAATCTGAGATAGTGGCGATGAGGTCTGTGATGTGTGTGTTCCGTGGCTGTAGATCTGCTCCACTAACACACACTGCGCTGCTTCCTTCCGGACGGGTCATGTGTTTTGATAACACACACACACACACACGGTTGTGCTTCAGTACTGTATTCAGTCTCATCACTGGAACGCTTTGTAAAACACTGACTTTGAAGTAAATCTGTTTGTAATATTTAACGTCTGGTGTGTCACTCATGAAGGAGCGCTGAGTTCTGCAGGTGTGTGTGTATGTGTCGTGTGTGATTGTGTGTTTCCGGAGGTTCTGATCTCTTCTCTCTCAGCATCTGGGTTCGTCTCTGGCTGTGGACCCAGCATGCATCTGTAAGCGTGGCCTATAGTCGTCTGAATGCTTGTGTAGTTGCACATGTTCACGTTTCTCTCGTCCTCCATCATGGAGTGCGTCTACAGGAGCCCACACAGGACAAACCTCGAGCTCTTCTGAGAGTTTAGTAATGTACGAGGCATTAGGGCTGCGGCGTATAGAAATGAAATATATATCGCGATGCGGCTTCGTGCAGCTCAACAGCAGTCCTGATATCACGGGTGTATCTGTGACCATAGCAACAACACATCGGGTCAAAATTATTATGTCAAAAATCATCAGGATATTAAGATCATGTTCCATGAAGATATTTAGTAAATGTCCAACCGTAAATATAACATAAATGTATTATTAGTAGTGATATGCATTGCTAAGGACTTCATCTGGAGAACTTTAAAGGAGATTTTCTCAATATTTAGATGTTTTTGTACCCTCAGATTTTTAAATATTGTCCTGACAAACCACACATCAGTGGAGAGATTATTAATTCATCTGAAGATGATCTAGACATCTCAATTTAAAAACAATGACCCTTGTGATTGGTTTTGTGGTCAATGAATATGACATCATGAGCTGCACGCGTGTACATGAGCACATGCCGAGCTGTTTTATATAAATATTAGTTTTTAAATTAAAAAAAACAATGTATATAAATATTAGTATTGTAATCTAGATCCTAGTTTTTTGTACAGTACAATAGTGTTATTGCAGTATATATCCCAGAGTCTGGAGGAAGAGAGGAGAGGCACACAATCCACGCTGCTTGAGCTCCAGTGTAAAGTTTCCACAGTCAGTGATGGTTTGGGGTGCCATGTCATGCGCTGGTGTTGGTCCACTGTGTTTTCTGAGGTCAGAGGTCAACACAGCCGTATACCAGGAAGTTTTAGAGTACTTCCTGCTGCTGACCAACTTTATGGAGATGCAGATTTCATTTTCCAACAGGACTGGGACCAGCACACAGTGCCAAAGCAACCAGTGCCCGGTTTAAGGACCATGGTCTCCCTGTTCTTAAGATCTCCTCACGTCTGATCTCCTCACGCCTCAGACTGATCTCCTCACGCCTCAGTCTGATCTCCTCACGCCTCAGTCTGATCTCCTCATGCCTCAGTCTGATCTCCTCACGCCTCAGTCTGATCTCCTCACGCCTCAGTCTGATCTCCTCATGCCTCAGTCTGATCTCCTCATGCCTCAGTCTGATCTCCTCACGCCTCAGTCTGATCTCCTCACGCCTCAGACTGATCTCCTCACGCCTCAGTCTGATCTCCTCAGTCTGATCTCCTCACGCCTCAGTCTGATCTCCTCACGCCTCAGTCTGATCTCCTCACGCCTCAGTCTGATCTCCTCATGCCTCAGACTGATCTCCTCATGCCTCAGGCTGATCTCCTCATGCCTCAGTCTGATCTCCTCATGCCTCAGGCTGATCTCCTCACGCCTCAGTCTGATCTCCTCACGCCTCAGTCTGATCTCCTCACGCCTCAGTCTGATCTCCTCACGCCTCAGTCTGATCTCCTCACGCCTCAGTCTGATCTCCTCATGCCTCAGACTGATCTCCTCATGCCTCAGTCTGATCTCCTCATGCCTCAGTCTGATCTCCTCACGCCTCAGTCTGATCTCCTCATGCCTCAGTCTGATCTCCTCATGCCTCAGTCTGATCTCCTCATGCCTCAGTCTGATCTCCTCATGCCTCAGACTGATCTCCTCATGCCTCAGGCTAATCTCCTCATGCCTCAGTCTGATCTCCTCACGCCTAAGTCTGATCTCCTCACGCCTCAGTCTGATCTCCTCACGCCTAAGTCTGATCTCCTCACGCCTCAGTCTGATCTCCTCACGCCTCAGTCTGATCTCCTCACGCCTCAGTCTGATCTCCTCATGCCTCAGTCTGATCTCCTCATGATCTCCTCACGCCTCAGTCTGATCTCCTCACGCCTCAGTCTGATCTCCTCACGCCTCAGTCTGATCTCCTCACGCCTCAGTCTGATCAGATCTCCTCATGCCTCAGTCTGATCTCCTCACGCCTCAGTCTGATCTCCTCATGCCTCAGTCTGATCTCCTCATGCCTCAGTCTGATCTCCTCAGGCCTCAGTCTGATCTCCTCACACCTCAGTCTGATCTCCTCATGCCTCAGTCTGATCTCCTCATGCCTCAGTCTGATCTCCTCACGCCTCAGTCTGATCTCCTCACGCCTCAGTCTGATCTCCTCACGCCTCAGTCTGATCTCCTCACGCCTCAGTCTGATCTCCTCACGCCTCAGTCTGATCTCCTCACGCCTCAGTCTGATCTCCTCACGCCTCAGTCTGATCTCCTCATGCCTCAGACTGATCTCCTCATGCCTCAGTCTGATCTCCTCATGCCTCAGTCTGATCTCCTCACGCCTCAGACTGATCTCCTCATGCCTCAGACTGATCTCCTCATGCCTCAGTCTGATCTCCTCACGCCTCAGTCTGATCTCCTCACGCCTCAGTCTGATCTCCTCACGCCTCAGTCTGATCTCCTCACGCCTCAGTCTGATCTCCTCACGCCTCAGTCTGATCTCCTCATGCCTCAGACTGATCTCCTCACGCCTCAGTCTGATCTCCTCACGCCTCAGTCTGATCTCCTCACGCCTCAGTCTGATCTCCTCATGCCTCAGTCTGATCTCCTCACGCCTCAGTCTGATCTCCTCACGCCTCAGTCTGATCTCCTCACGCCTCAGTCTGATCTCCTCATGCCTCAGACTGATCTCCTCATGCCTCAGTCTGATCTCCTCATGCCTCAGTCTGATCTCCTCACGCCTCAGTCTGATCTCCTCATGCCTCAGTCTGATCTCCTCACGCCTCAGTCTGATCTCCTCACGCCTCAGTCTGATCTCCTCATGCCTCAGTCTGATCTCCTCACGCCTCAGTCTGATCTCCTCAGGCCTCAGTCTGATCTCCTCATGCCTCAGTCTGATCTCCTCACGCCTCAGTCTGATCTCCTCACGCCTCAGTCTGATCTCCTCACGCCTCAGTCTGATCTCCTCATGCCTCAGTCTGATCTCCTCATGCCTCAGTCTGATCTCCTCACGCCTCAGTCTGATCTCCTCACGCCTCAGTCTGATCTCCTCACGCCTCAGTCTGATCTCCTCACGCCTCAGTCTGATCTCCTCATGCCTCAGTCTGATCTCCTCATGCCTCAGACTGATCTCCTCACGCCTCAGACTGATCTCCTCACGCCTCAGTCTGATCTCCTCATGCCTCAGACTGATCTCCTCATGCCTCAGTCTGATCTCCTCACGCCTCAGTCTGATCTCCTCACGCCTCAGACTGATCTCCTCACGCCTCAGTCTGATCTCCTCACGCCTCAGTCTGATCTCCTCACGCCTCAGTCTGATCTCCTCACGCCTCAGTCTGATCTCCTCATGCCTCAGTCTGATCTCCTCACGCCTCAGTCTGATCTCCTCATGCCTCAGTCTGATCTCCTCATGCCTCAGTCTGATCTCCTCATGCCTCAGTCTGATCTCCTCATGCCTCAGTCTGATCTCCTCACGCCTCAGTCTGATCTCCTCACGCCTCAGTCTGATCTCCTCATGCCTCAGACTGATCTCCTCATGCCTCAGTCTGATCTCCTCATGCCTCAGTCTGATCTCCTCATGCCTCAGTCTGATCTCCTCACGCCTCAGTCTGATCTCCTCACGCCTCAGTCTGATCTCCTCATGCCTCAGACTGATCTCCTCATGCCTCAGTCTGATCTCCTCATGCCTCAGTCTGATCTCCTCATGCCTCAGTCTGATCTCCTCATGCCTCAGTCTGATCTCCTCATGCCTCAGTCTGATCTCCTCATGCCTCAGTCTGATCTCCTCATACCTCAGTCTGATCTCCTCACGCCTCAGTCTGATCTCCTCATGCCTCAGTCTGATCTCCTCACGCCTCAGTCTGATCTCCTCACGCCTCAGTCTGATCTCCTCATGCCTCAGACTGATCTCCTCATGCCTCAGTCTGATCTCCTCATGCCTCAGTCTGATCTCCTCATGCCTCAGTCTGATCTCCTCACGCCTCAGTCTGATCTCCTCACGCCTCAGTCTGATCTCCTCATGCCTCAGACTGATCTCCTCATGCCTCAGTCTGATCTCCTCATGCCTCAGTCTGATCTCCTCATGCCTCAGTCTGATCTCCTCATGCCTCAGTCTGATCTCCTCATGCCTCAGTCTGATCTCCTCATGCCTCAGTCTGATCTCCTCATACCTCAGTCTGATCTCCTCACGCCTCAGTCTGATCTCCTCATGCCTCAGTCTGATCTCCTCATGCCTCAGTCTGATCTCCTCATGCCTCAGTCTGATCTTCTCATGCCTCAGTCTGATCTCCTCACGCCTCAGTCTGATCTCCTCACGCCTCAGTCTGATCTCCTCATGCCTCAGTCTGATCTCCTCACGCCTCAGTCTGATCTCCTCATGCCTCAGTCTGATCTCCTCATGCCTCAGTCTGATCTCCTCAGTCTGATCTCCTCATGCCTCAGACTGATCTCCTCATGCCTCAGTCTGATCTCCTCATGCCTCAGTCTGATCTCCTCACGCCTCAGTCTGATCTCCTCATGCCTCAGTCTGATCTCCTCACGCCTCAGTCTGATCTCCTCATGCCTCAGTCTGATCTCCTCATGCCTCAGTCTGATCTCCTCATGCCTCAGTCTGATCTCCTCATGCCTCAGTCTGATCTCCTCATACCTCAGTCTGATCTCCTCACGCCTCAGTCTGATCTCCTCATGCCTCAGTCTGATCTCCTCATGCCTCAGTCTGATCTCCTCATGCCTCAGTCTGATCTTCTCATGCCTCAGTCTGATCTCCTCACGCCTCAGTCTGATCTCCTCATGCCTCAGTCTGATCTCCTCATGCCTCAGTCTGATCTCCTCACGCCTCAGTCTGATCTCCTCATGCCTCAGTCTGATCTCCTCATGCCTCAGTCTGATCTCCTCAGTCTGATCTCCTCATGCCTCAGACTGATCTCCTCATGCCTCAGTCTGATCTCCTCATGCCTCAGTCTGATCTCCTCACGCCTCAGTCTGATCTCCTCATGCCTCAGTCTGATCTCCTCACGCCTCAGTCTGATCTCCTCACGCCTCAGTCTGATCTCCTCATGCCTCAGTCTGATCTCCTCACGCCTCAGTCTGATCTCCTCATGCCTCAGTCTGATCTCCTCACGCCTCAGTCTGATCTCCTCATGCCTCAGTCTGATCTCCTCATGCCTCAGTCTGATCTCCTCATGCCTCAGTCTGATCTCCTCATGCCTCAGTCTGATCTCCTCATACCTCAGTCTGATCTCCTCACGCCTCAGTCTGATCTCCTCATGCCTCAGTCTGATCTCCTCATGCCTCAGTCTGATCTCCTCATGCCTCAGTCTGATCTTCTCATGCCTCAGTCTGATCTCCTCACGCCTCAGTCTGATCTCCTCATGCCTCAGTCTGATCTCCTCATGCCTCAGTCTGATCTCCTCACGCCTCAGTCTGATCTCCTCATGCCTCAGTCTGATCTCCTCATGCCTCAGTCTGATCTCCTCAGTCTGATCTCCTCATGCCTCAGACTGATCTCCTCATGCCTCAGTCTGATCTCCTCATGCCTCAGTCTGATCTCCTCACGCCTCAGTCTGATCTCCTCATGCCTCAGTCTGATCTCCTCACGCCTCAGTCTGATCTCCTCACGCCTCAGTCTGATCTCCTCACGCCTCAGTCTGATCTCCTCATGCCTCAGTCTGATCTCCTCATGCCTCAGTCTGATCTCCTCACGCCTCAGTCTGATCTCCTCACGCCTCAGTCTGATCTCCTCATGCCTCAGTCTGATCTCCTCATGCCTCAGACTGATCTCCTCGTGCTGCATCGCTGCAGTAATTCAGGCTAAACCAGCCCCAGCAACATTTCTAAAAATCCTTTCTTTGTATTGGTCTTAAGTAATATTCTAATTTTCTGAGATACTGAATTTGTGATTTTCCTTAATTGTCAATTATAATCATCAAAATTAAAAGAAATAAACATTTGAAATATATCAGTCTGTTTCTGGAAAAAATTAAGACCACTTAACATTGATTTCTCAATGTTAAGTGGTCTCTTAATTTTTTCCAGAGCTGTATATTTTTATAATTATTTTATATCCATTAAAATGAAATATCTCACATGGAAATATTAAAAACCACTAGATTTTTTTTTTTTAATATTTAACCATTTTAACTGTAATAATAATTACAAAGTAACGGCAAGTAACACTGAATTAAAGGGGATTCTTATGTGGCTGAAAAGGGCTTAAACCAACAATATTACAACATTCAAAAAATATTTTCCAATATAGCGCAGGTGACGAGCGCCATCTACTGATGACCTGAGGAATCCCACATGAAAAAATACTATAGTATATTATAGTAAAATTACTCTAGTAAATACTATAGTGTTTCTGAACCATACTATAGTAAAGATACTACAGTAAAATGTATTATATTGTAGTATATTATAGTATTTACTACACTTTGTTAATGTACTGTAGTATATTTACTATAGTACGGTTCAAAAACACTATAGTATTTACTAGAGTAATTTGACTATATATAGGCCTACTATAGTATTTTTTCATGTGGGAACTGACCAGAGGAACTGAGGTGACCGCGAGTCTGAACCTGATCACCGGATGACAAACTTCAGGTTTAGGCGCTTCCTCAAAACAGATTGTTAAATAATTAATGTGTGCTGCAGATTGTAAGAATTCATATTTTAATTGGATGGAAAATACATCATCTTAAACACAAACCTCGCGTGTTTTGATCAGCGTTACTGTCATTCACACATTCTGTCGCCGTTTGCCTGTAAATATCACATTATATTACAATTAAATCCACAGGAAAAGAGTCTTGGAGTGTTTGAATTGTTCGTTTTTAAAACTCATGAGGTAAAACGTGATTTTGTGGCATGATAACTTGTGTTAAAGAGTCTAATTCAATGTATTTCAATGTTTAAAGTGCTAAATGTTAGTTTTAAAAAACTACTGAACGAAACGTCACAAGTTAATGAACTTTAAAGAGAGCGTGATATGAAATATGAAACTTGTTTACTAATCACCGTTCAGACACTAAACTTCGACGCAAGTCATGTTAATATAGCCTTGTTTTCTCGCCACATCTCAAAACTACTTGACTTATGTTGTTTAACTTTTATGTCAATAAAGAGTGCTAATACAGGTTTGGAAAAGTCTGATCTCGCCTCAGAAACCGGCTCTGTTTATCGAGCGCACTGCGCATGCGCCACTGGATAATAACGGTCGTCTTGAACTGGAAAAACATCTATTCTGAGGAAAAGTTCGCTAATTACACACCCCGAGAACTGTCATTGGGATATTTTACACTGAATTTACCTCAGTAATGATCTGTACAGGTAAGAACTGATCAATAAACCTTTATTTGAAACGATTACATGACTCGTCTTCACTCGGTTGGGACTGAATTATTATCGGAAATATAATTTTCAGACAAACGGCATCACGACTGTTTGAATTTGCTTCATAACTTTGATGTATGTTGCTGGGAAATGTTCAAAGTTAAAAACGCTATAAGAGTTTAAATATACTCCTGAGAGAAATATTAAAACTGCTTTATAATAGCCCCACATGAAAAAATACTATATTATATTATAGTAAAATTACTCTAGTAAATACTGTAATGTTTTTGAACCGTACTATAGTAAATATACTACAGTAAATTAACAAAGTGTAGTAAATACTGTATAATATACTACAATTTACTGTAGTATCTTTACTATAGTATGGTTCAAAAACATAATTTTAATTTTACTATAATATACTATAGTAGTTTTTCATGTGCCGACAGTTGTTGATCTGAATAATGAATGACTCATGAATTATAATCCACACAGACGAAAAAAATGAGCCTATGAAACATTTACAAACCGTCTCACTTTAATAATGTTTTGCTAAAAGTACAGAATGCTGTAATTCCACCATCAGCGCTGTCATCCAACACAGAGCAGAATTGGTCCAAATGATTTTATTAAAAAATGTCATGTCAGGATAATGTAAACCAGTTTAAACACATCTAAAAACCAGCGTTGGTCTGTAACACACACTCGACTACATGTAAAAGATCTGACGGCGGGTCGGGATATGACACGCGGATCATGTTCATAGGCAGACACTCATTGGTCCATTGTTCTCAGTTGGAGTCCTCCAGGTTGGCGCTCTTCTGGTCGGGGGTGTGGCACAGCCGGCCCATGATGCTTTGCAGGCTGGGCTGCACGATGCCCAGCAGGGGCCTCTGGGAAGGGTCCCCGTTCCAGCAGGCCTCCATCAGCTGCCAGCACTCCTCATCGAACGAGGACAGGCGCTCCGGCCGCGAGCCTGAAACACACAGCCCACATTACCCAGAGTGCACTGCAGCAGGACGCTCACATTACCCAGAGTGCACTGCAGCAGGACTCTCACCTTTACCCAAGGCGTTTCTCAATGTCAAGGAAGGATCCTCTGAAGCCAGAATTCTGAGGATGCTACCTCATCGACGTCCATCGAAGGGCTGTTCCAATGTCGAGGATCCTCGGAATTTCAACCAAGGTCTGAGTCCTTCGTTCGAAAGATATGCCATATACAGGAAAGGATGCTTACGAGTAGACTTTGCGCACTTCACGTTCTCAAATCACCCACAATCCTATGCGCGCAGCTTTGCTATCTTGTTCAAAAAATACAAAATATCGGACGTTGGCGGAGTCGGAGCGTTAACGGGGCAATATGCTTTCAAGTGTAAGTATTTACGTTACCAAACATTTGTTATAACCGTAGTAAATATAAGTAAAGTTTAACTTTTAAATGCCAGTACAAATTACAACCATATTGATATTATACAAATGACGTTATTGATGGCTAACGGACCTTTTCACTGATGTAATGAGGCTGACGCGCACTTGCAAGCCTGTTCCATTTACGTGTTCTCCAAATTAGGGATGCACCGGTTGACCGGCCAAAAACCGGAACCGGCCGGTTTTTGCTTCTAGCGCGCGATCGGCAACCGCCCGGTTTTCTTTGTATTTTTCTGCCGATTTATCCGGAAGTGCGCCCGCCTGCACATACGCCTATATTGCAATCATTCGCGAACATGTCACTAGTGTGTTACAAACGGAAACTGGAGAACTGAGGAAGAGCCGCTTTCCTGCGCGAGCCTACCTCTCCGCGCCCTGCACAAGTGCAGATAGTGAGCGTTTGTTCAGCTCAGCTTCATCTGCTCACACAACGCGTCTGCTAATGTCCGATTCGCGAAACAATGACTCCTTTGAACCGAATCATTTTAACGACTGGTTAGAACAACTGATCCGTCCAACACTGAACGAACGAACCAGTTTATTAATTTACTCAGAACTCCTCTGATGAGAACACAAGTGTGCTTTACCCAATTCAGCAAGAGTGAATAGTAAGAATTAGTTTAATCATCCACAGTCATTCAGCTTATTTATGTTGACAATGTGTAGTGAAATATAATTTAGTTTAGACTGGAGTGAGGTGAGACCAGAACAAAGTTGTTAGCTAGCTGATAATTTTACTAAATTGTATATGGTAGAAAATTAGGCTATTTATTAATTTTTTATGCTACTTTTTAATAATGATATGATTATACCAAAACAATTATCAGTAAATATTGTAAAAAATGAGGATCAAAAGAAACAAACATCAAGGTAGAGATCATACATAATATCAGATGTCAAAATAAGAGAAGCAAAAATTAAAAAAGTTTCTTTGCATTTATTTTACATGTATTGTATTGTCAGTATTGCGCTCACAGATCCTGTAGGTAGAGGACTTTACTGTGTGTGTGGATGACCATGTCTGTCAGAAACCACCCAAGACCATTTTTGACCCAGGAAAAACCCTGCTATAGGATGATCATTTTTATTTGGTAACACTTTAGAATAATGGTCATTAGTTAATATTGGTTAACTAAATTAGTTAACATTAACTAATAATGAACTGCACTTATAAAGCGTTTATTAATTTTGTTAATGTTAATTTCAACATTTACTAATGCATTATTAAAATCTTGTTAACATTAGTTAATGCAGTGTGAACTAACATGAACAAACCATGAACAGCTGTATTTATATTAACTAACGTTAACAAAGATGAACAAATACAGTAACAAATGTACTGCTCATGGTTAGTTCATGTTAGTTAATACATTAACTAATGTTAACTAATGACCATTATTCTAAAGTGTTACCTTTTATTTTACCTTAATTATATTGACTTAATTTGATTTAAAAAGCACCTTCTTAGTTTTTTTTCGTTGCACTAAACATTATTTGATTTAACATTTTGGAACAATTATATACTTTGGTTTTATTTAATTTCACTGGTAAAGACTTTTTTTCTTTACACTGAATTTAAAAACAAATGCTGATTTAAGTAACATCTTTGTTTGGATTGTAGAATATGCAGTTGTTGCCTTTAATTTCACCTTTCAGCCTTTTAATTTCCAATTAAATTTCTTGTTAATTTCAAATTGCGGACTTGTTTTCATTAGCCAAAAGCCAATTTAGACTGTTAAATACCAAATAAACATCTTGTTCATGTATACTTTCATTCTTTTATTGTGTTAAAAAAAAAAAAAAAAAAAAATCGGAAATCGGTATCGGAATCGGCCATGTAAAATCATGATCGGTGCATCACTACTCCAAATGCTAAAGAGAAGCCTCGCCTCGCCTCTGGAGGAAGTGACTTGGAAGGACCAGTCCTGCAGAGGAAGGATCCTTGACATTGAGAAACACCCTCAGAGTGCACTGCAGCAGGACGCTCACATTACCCAGAGTGCACTGCAGCAAGACGCTCACATTACCCAGAGTGCACTGCAGCAGGACGCTCACATTACCCAGAGTGCACTGCAGCAGGACGCTCACATTACCCAGAGTGCACTGCAGCAGGACGCTCACCTTTCTTGACGTTGGTCCACAGCTGGTCTTTACTGGAGCACTTCTCAAAGGCTTCTGGGAGTTTGACGGAGCCGCTGCAGAGATACCAGAAGAGGATCCCGAAGGCATACACGTCCACGGAGTTATCGTACTTCCCTGAGGACACACACACACACACACACGTCACTGCACTGTTCATACACATCTAAATACAATATTTCATGGTCTGATATTAAAAATTGCTCATCAAAATTTTAAATTCTTATCATTTAAAAATGATAAATGACTCACTGAATGGACTCAAACGACTCACCGAATGGACTCAAATGATTCACTGAATGGACTCAAATGACTCACTGAATGGAATCAAACGATTCACTGAATGGACTCAAACGACTCACTGAATGGACTCAAACGACTCACTGAATGGACTCAAACGACTCACTGAATGGACTCAAACAATTCAATGAATGGACTCAAACAATTCAATGAATGGACTCAAATGACTCACTGAATGGACTCAAATGACTCACTGAATGGACTCAAATGACTCACTGAATGGACTCAAATGACTCACTGAATGGACTCAAATGACTCACTGAATGCACTCAAATGACTCACTGAATGGATTCAAACGACTCACTGAATTGACTCAGATGACTCACTGAATGGACTCAAACGGCTCACTGAATGGACTCAAACAATTCAATGAATGGACTCAAATGACTCACTGAATGGACTCAAATGACTCACTGAATGGACTCAAACGACTCACTGAATGGACTCCAACAACTCACTGAATGGACTCAAACGATTCAATGAATGGACTCAAACAATTCAATGAATGGACTCAAATGACTCACTGAATGGACTCAAATGACTCACTGAATGGACTCAAACGACTCACTGAATGGACTCAAACAATTCAATGAATGTACTCAAATGACTCACTGAATGGACTCAAATGACTCACTGAATGGACTCAAATGACTCACTGAATGGACTCAAACGACTCACTGAATGGACTCAAACAATTCAATGTATATACTCAAATGACTCACTGAATGGACTCAAAACGACTCACTGAATGGACTCAAACGACTCACTGACTGGACTCAAACGACTCACTGAATGGACTCAAACGATTCATTGAATGGACTCACAACAATTCAATGAATGGACTCAAATGACTCACTGAATGGACTCAAATGACTCACTGAATGCACTCAAATGACTCACTGAATGCACTCAAATGACTCACTGAATGGATTCAAACGACTCACTGAATTGACTCAGATGACTCACTGAATGGAATCAAACGATTCACTGAATGGACTCAAACGACTCACTGAATGGACTCAAACGACTCACTGAATGGACTCAAACGACTCACTGAATGGACTCCAACGACTCACTGAATGGACTCAAACGATTCAATGAATGGACTCAAATGACTCACTGAATGGACTCCAACGACTCACTGAATGGACCTCAAACGATTCAATGAATGGACTCAAACAATTCAATGAATGGACTCAAATGACTCACTGAATGGACTCAAATGACTCACTGAATGGACTCAAACGACTCACTGAATGGACTCAAACACATTCAATGAATGTACTCAAATGACTCACTGAATGGACTCAAATGACTCACTGAATGTAGTCATCTGTGTATGTGTAGTCATTGGAGTGAGTTTGATATTCTAACAGATGATTGGTTCTGAAGAGGGATTGGTTCTGAAGAGGGATTGGTTCTGAAGAGGGATTGGTTCTGACCTGTGAACAGCTCTGGTGCCATGTGGATGGGCGTCCCGACGATGCTGCCGGACATCATGGCCTCGGGTTTGCAGAAGCCCAGGTCGGTGATTCTTGGCCCGGTTCTGTTTGTCCAGCTGCACAGAAGAACAAACCCAACGTTATGAAGCTCGTCACAGAGAACCGACCCGAATCAGACGCGGCTCCTCACCAGAACGTTCTTCAGCTTGATGTCTCTGTGCAGGAGACCCTGACCGTGCAGGAACCGGATCCCCTCCACCACATCCAGAGCAATCTGGAGACGCTCCTTCATAGACAGACCGGCCTGAGAGAGAGACAGACGGTCAGAACCACAGACATACAAAGAGACAGACGGTCAGAACCACAGACATACAGAGAGACAGACGGTCAGAACCACAGGACAGAACCACAGACACGCAGACAGAGAGACAGAACCACAGACAGACAGAGAGACAGAACCACAGACACGCAGACAGAACCACAGACAGACAGACAGAACCACAGACACACAGACAGAACCACAGACAGAACAACAGACACGCAGACAGAACCAGACACGCAGACAGAACCACAGACAGACACGCAGACAGAACCACAGACACGCAGACAGAACCACAGACAGAACAACAGACACGCAGACAGAACCACAGACACGCAGACAGAACCACAGACACGCAGACAGACCACAGACAGAACAACAGACACACAGACAGAACCACAGACATGCAGACAGACACGCAGACAGAACCACAGACATGCAGACAGAACCACAGACACGCAGACAGAACCACAGACACGCCAGACAGAACCACAGACAGAACAACAGACACACAGACAGAACCACAGACATGCAGACAGAACCACAGACACGCAGACAGAACCACAGACATGCAGACAGAATCACAGACCGAACAACAGACACACAGACAGAACCACAGACAGAACAACAGACACGCAGACAGAACCAGACACGCAGACAGAACCACAGACAGACACGCAGACAGAACCACAGACACGCAGACAGAACCACAGACAGAACAACAGACACGCAGACAGAACCACAGACATGCAGACAGAACCACAGACACGCAGACAGAACCACAGACACGCAGACAGACCACAGACAGAACAACAGGACACACAGACAGAACCACAGACATGCAGACAGACACGCAGACAGAACCACAGACATGCAGACAGAACCACAGACAGAACAACAAACACGCAGACAGAACCACAAACAGAACAACAGACAGACAGAACCACAAGACACGCAGACAGAAACACAGACACGCAGACAGAACCACAGACACGCAAACAGAACCACAGACAGAACAACAGACACGCAGACAGACAGAACCACAGACAGAACAACAGACACACAGACAGAACAACAGACACGCAGACAGACAGAAACCACAGACACGCAGACAGAACCACAGACAGAACCAGACACGCAGACAGAACCACAGACATGCAGACAGAACCACAGACACGTAGACAGAACCACAGACAGAACCAGACACGCAGACAGAACCACAGACATGCAGACAGAACCACAGACACGTAGACAGAACCACAGACACGCAGACAGAACAACAGACACGCAGACAGAACCACAGACACGCAGACAGAACCACAGACAGAACCACAGACAGAACCACAGACAGAACCACAGACATGCAGACAGACACGCAGACAGAACCACAGACATGCAGACAGAACCACAGACCGAACCACAGACATGCAGACAGAACCACAGACATGCAGACAGAACCACAGACACGCAGACAGAACCACAAACAGAACAAAAGACACGCAGACTGACAGAACCACAGACACGCAGACAGAACAACAGACACGCAGACAGAACCACAGACACACAGACAGAACCACAGACATCCAGACAGAACCACAGACAGAACAACAGACACACAGACAGAACCACAAACAGAACAACAGACACGCAGACAGACAGAACCACAGACAGAACCACAGACATGCAGACAGAACCACAGACACGCAAACAGAACCACAGACAGAACAAAGACTGCGTGTCATGCAGACAGAACCACAACAGAACAACAGACACGAGGACAGACAGAACCACAGACACGCAGACAGAATCACAGACACGCAAACAGAACAACAGACATGCAGACAGAATCACAGACAGAACAACAGACACGCAGACAGAACCACAAACAGAACAGACAGAACCACAGACAGAACAACAGACATGCAGACAGAAACACAGACACGCAGACAGAAGGTTAGAACCACAGACAGAACAACAGACACGCAGACAGACAGAATCACAGACAGAACAACAGACACGCAGACAGACAGAACCACAAACAGAACAGTAGACACGCAGACAGAAGCACAGACACGCAGACAGACAGAACCACAGACAGACAGAACGTCAGAACCACTGACAGACAGAGAGACAGACGGTCAGATAGACACACAGACGGTCAGACAGACAGATGGTCAGATAGAGACAGAGAGGCAGACAGATAGAGAGGCAGACGGTCAGACAGACAGTCAGATAGACAGACAAAGAGGCAGACGGTCAGACAGAGACAGAGAGGCAGACAGACAGACAGGCAGACGGTCAGAGAGACAGACAGACAGATGGATAGACAGACAGTCAGACAGACATACAGACAGATAGTCAGACAGATGGACGGACAGACAGACACAGACAGAAGGACGGACAGACAGACAGACAGACGGACGGACGGACGGACAGACAGATGGTCAGACAGAGACAGACAGACGGTCAGACAGACAGACAGATAGAGAGACAGACAGACAGAGAGACAGACAGACACAGACAGACACAAGGACGGACAGACAGACAGACAGACGGACAGACAGTCAGACAGAAGTGTGTCTGTACCTTCAGCCCTGTGTAGAGATCTCTGTGCAGTCGCTCCATGATCAGCAGAACTGCGATGCTGGATCCGCCGCCGTACGTGTGATCGATGACCGACCCGTGAAGATTGACCAGCCGCTCGTGTTTGGGCAGAGACCTGACAGACAGACAGGCAGACAGACAGACAGGCTTCACTCAACACCAACAGCTACCTTATTACATCATCAACTAATCGTCACAATAAGAAATAATAACTAATATTATTTTATTAAATAAAATTTAAATTCAAATTAAAAATTAATTAATAAAAATCACAATTTGATAAAAACAAGTACTATCAATTATTATTAATAATAAGACAAAGGACTATTATTATTTTATTATAAAATAAATACAATTAAAATGTTATTATTAATAAAATGAATAGAAATACTACCAAATGTATTATAACTCTACAGTACTTAACAGATGTTTGCATGTATGAGCTGATGATGCAGTGGATTGTGGGTAAGATGTCGCCGCTGTGTCTCCAGTGCAGCAGGGGGCGCTGTGCTGTTACCGTGTGTAGTGGAACTCCAGCGCCAGGTCGTTCCAGTGCTTATCGTCCGGAGGAACCACAGACTTGAGCGCGCACGGGTGCCGCCCACCCCAGCTGTCACACAGATACACCACCCCATACTGACCCCGGCCCAGCTCACGGCCCAGCTTCGGCTTCCCTGAGGGGAGAGAGAGGGGTCAGACTGAGCTCTCACACACACACACACACACACACACACACACTCACACACACACACACACAGATACACCACCCCGTACTGACCCCGGCCCAGCTTCGGCTTTCCTGAGGGGAGAGAGAGGGGTCAGACTGAGCTCTCACACACACACACACACACACACACACACACACACACACACACACATACACACACACCCCATACTGACCCCGGCCCAGCTCACGGCCCAGCTTGAGTGACGTCAGACTGAGCTCACACACACACACACACACACACACTCACACTCACACACAGATACACACACACTCACTCACTCACTCACTCACACACTCACACACACTCACACACACACACACAAATAGGGCTGTCAACGAATATTCTAAATTCGAATATATATTCGAATAGTTTTTAAAAAACAAATTTCGAAGGTGAAAATTAATATTTGAATAAAAATAAAAAAAATAAAAAAAAGGAAAAAAAGTGCCCATGGTGGTAGAGGCGTGGCCGCCTGCTGTGCGAGTGGAAGCCTTGTTTATACTGTGGCCTGTCTCCTCCGCTGACTGTGCGCTAGGCATGGCTCGATACCACAATGTTGTCTTCGGTACGGTACAACAATCTAATACCAAAGTACCGATATTAAATCCATACCACACAGGGTCTGAATTTTGATGCGGGTATTGCGCATAATTTTACTCACTCTCGCAAGTTTTTTCCCTTAGTCAAATACACACACAGAAATGTCGATCTTTAGTGAGCAGTCACATAAACACAGTTGGGTATGTCTTTCGCGGATGTAAATAGTGCAATAGTATGCGTGCAGATATTATGAGGTCTAAACGTCACTGGTTGAAACGAACGCTGGAGATTTCTTTATATTTAAACGATACGATCTTATGTGTGTGTGTGTTGATCAGTGTTGATCGGTTTGAATGATGCACTCGCCTGTCCATCTCTTACAAGTCAGGAATTAAGTGAGCGATGCTTGGCAAGGTTTGATGGTTCTTCAGCAGTTTTATAAGCAAAGTAATTCCAAATTTCATAAACCTTGATATTACTTGTGACATGAGAACAAAATGTGTGTAGGAATGTAATGTTAACTCATACACACTAAACTTATGATCTCTTAAATGTTTCCTAATTTCACTAAACACTTTTGTGAACTTTTCTTTATTAAATGGGCTTGTTTATGCGTTTGTAGGCTCATTTTGTAAATATAAGCAACTGGACCAGCCTTACTCTGCATCGCCGCCTCAAGCTCTGAGTCTGAAACACGACAAGAGGCCAGAACGGAGACATTAATGTGGTTGATTTGAGGACATGAGAGCGATCAGTGTTGTGGACGGGGCTTCAAGAGTTCAGTCCAGCAGTGGAATCGAGGAACCACAACCCTAACATCAGTGTAGACTACTGTACTGACTGAAGAGTAGACCACTGTACTGACTGAAGAGTAGACCACTGTACTGACTGAAGAGTAGACCACTGTACTGACTGAAGTGTAGACCACTGTACTGACTGAAGTGTAGACCACTGTACTGACTGAAGTGTAGACCACTGTACTGACTGAAGAGTAGACCACTGTACTGACTGAAGAGTAGACCACTGTACTGACTGAAGAGTAGACCACTGTACTGACTGAAGTGTAGACCACTGTACTGACTGAAGAGTAGACCACTGTACTGACTGAAGTGTAGACCACTGTACTGACTGAAGTGTAGACCACTGTACTGACTGAAGTGTAGACCACTGTACTGACTGAAGAGTAGACCACTGTACTGACTGAAGAGTAGACCACTGTACTGAGAAGAGTAGACCACTGTACTGACTGAAGTGTAGACCACTGTACTGACTGAAGAGTAGACCACTGTACTGACTGAAGAGTAGACCACTGTACTGACTGAAGAGTAGACCACTGTACTGACTGAAGTGTAGACCACTGTACTGACTGAAGTGTAGACCACTGTACTGACTGAAGAGTAGACCACTGTACTGACTGAAGAGTAGACTACTGTACTGACTGAAGAGTAGACCACTGTACTGACTGAAGAGTAGACTACTGTACTGACTGAAGAGTAGACCACTGTACTGACTGAAGAGTAGACCACTGTACTGACTGAAGAGTAGACCACTGTACTGACTGAAGTGTAGACCACTGTACTGACTGAAGAGTAGACCACTGTACTGACTGAAGAGTAGACCACTGTACTGACTGAAGTGTAGACCACTGTACTGACTGAAGTGTAGACCACTGTACTGACTGAAGAGTAGACCACTGTACTGACTGAAGAGTAGACCACTGTACTGACTGAAGAGTAGACTACTGTACTGACTGAAGAGTAGACCACTGTACTGACTGAAGAGTAGACCACTGTACTGACTGAAGTGTAGACCACTGTACTGACTGAAGTGTAGACCACTGTACTGACTGAAGAGTAGACCACTGTACTGACTGAAGAGTAGACTACTGTACTGACTGAAGAGTAGACCACTGTACTGACTGAAGAGTAGACTACTGTACTGACTGAAGAGTAGACCACTGTACTGACTGAAGAGTAGACCACTGTACTGACTGAAGAGTAGACCACTGTACTGACTGAAGAGTAGACCACTGTACTGACTGAAGAGTAGACTACTGTACTGACTGAAGAGTAGACCACTGTACTGACTGAAGAGTAGACCACTGTACTGACTGAAGAGTAGACCACTGTACTGACTGAAGAGTAGACCACTGTACTGACTGAAGTGTAGACCACTGTACTGACTGAAGTGTAGACTACTGTACTGACTGAAGAGTAGACCACTGTACTGACTGAAGAGTAGACTACTGTACTGACTGAAGAGTAGACCACTGTACTGACTGAAGAGTAGACCACTGTACTGACTGAAGTGTAGACCACTGTACTGACTGAAGTGTAGACCACTGTACTGACTGAAGAGTAGACCACTGTACTGACTGAAGAGTAGACTACTGTACTGACTGAAGAGTAGACCACTGTACTGACTGAAGAGTAGACCACTGTACTGACTGAAGAGTAGACCACTGTACTGACTGAAGTGTAGACCACTGTACTGACTGAAGAGTAGACCACTGTACTGACTGAAGAGTAGACTACTGTACTGACTGAAGAGTAGACCACTGTACTGACTGAAGAGTAGACCA